>NWSH02000571.1:1585805-1601806 GCA_002382865.2 Heliothis virescens
GGAACTACTTGGTGCTTTTTGCGTTCGTTTTATCGCAAAATGCAATACGTGCCTATTGAGGGTAATTGTTAACAGAAACTTTTTTTATACAATCATTTTATTTTCTTTGTAAAATTCAAGGATAATAAAAGTTTCGCTATTTATTTGAAATACTGTTTGCTCTTATATTATACTTTACCTTTAATAAGCACACCTCACAGGGAAAACATAAATTGATAAACATTCAAACTAGGTATTCCAACCACACAATACCCTTTCCATACTGCGGGATCAATTATTCTGTCTACTCCTGGATTTCTTACTATGATAGAATTCTTGGCATTATCCCATAAAGTAAGTCAAATTCCTATCTCTGGTAAGCAAATCCAGTTAATAGTTATTGGGAACGGCCGTTTATTAAATACCTCACACAACGATCTAACATAATAAAAACATTAGAAAGATGCACGAAATAACAGTTTCGTTAAAAAACCTGTAGTTTTATCAAAATAATCGATCTTTATAACCACATTAATACAACGTAACACATGTTACTGACTGTCGGTATGGAAAATAGATTACTATAACCAATGTAAAAAAAATGATATTCAAGAGCTATACTTGTATGAACTTTACTGCCTACGAACAACAGTTTAAAGATCTACTTTCTTTTGCATTTCAGCTGTATGTTTGGCATACTAATATTCAAAATGGGTGGCTTATTTGCAAATTGTCTGCGATCGGTTATTACTCAAGTTGATAATAATCTAATCCACAAGAAATTCTAATTATTTTACACATGCCATCTCCATCTCCACCCTCAAAAACTGAAGAGTTGTTGTAAACGCGCTAATCTCAGAAACTACTGGTTCGATTTGAAAAAATTCTTTTAGTGTTAGATAGCCCATTTATCGAGGAAGGTTATAGGCTACTTTTTATCGGGTGCGCGAGAGTTCCTCGGCACGCGGTTGAAACCGCTGGTAAAGCTAGTCTTTGATATAAGGTGCCAAGTAAACAATTACGCGTTTAACAAACAATAACTAATAAACAGGTGTTTAGAACGACTTTATTAACTGGATCCCAAGACTGGTTTAGTGTATCATTAGCCAGTACAGAAAAAGGGTTACACATCTGTTTGTGTAGAAATAAATAGCATCAAAGTATTTTACTTGTTAGGTTAAACACTGGACTAAAACATTGTATGAAAGTGAGAACTAAGTATGAAACATAGAAACTTTTTTTAACCCCACGCTAAAAGCGGGGTTGTCTGTGCACCGTAGCTTTTAAACGGATCGTCCGATTTGGATGCTGTTTCGATTAAAAGTAGGTTTTCCAGCGAAGGTTATTAAATAACCTCACCAGGAAAAGCTTATATTTAAATGGAACCAAATAATATCAGGCGCGTTGCACGTTGGATACTCTTATTACCAACCAAATAGTAAGTAATTCAAATTTTAATTGTCAAACACTTTGTGAGGGTATAATTTAGATGATCACCAAAAATATTTTTAAGGATCTAAGCTTAGGCACCAAATAAAAATAAATAGCTCCAAAAAAATATATTGACATTATTAAAAGGGCCCTAAAATTATACAATATTACGACCCAAAATAAATAAAATAACACCAGAAAAATCGCAAACCTTCACCAAATAATATTTTTGGTTCCCAAAATGGATTAATGTCACCAAATTGAATTCGACCAAAAGATAAATATTACTACCAAAAATCTTACTCCAAAAATAGTAAGACGGCATCCAAAATATATTATTGATCCCAGAATACTTTAATGTAAGACTAAAATTACAATTGGTTTCCTTTATTTCTTAACCCGCGGTCACCGGTGCGTGAGGCACAGGCTGCGCTGTGCAGAGCAGGGCAGTACTGTAGGTACACATAGCCATATGCGAAAAAAAATATATATCCTGAAATTAGGCTGACATTTAGTGTAGGTTTTAATGACAGAAACGAATTGCTGTAAATCCGACTCCACCAGTCTTGTCTGCCCTACCCCTAGAGTGTAATTCAAATCGAAATCCGTAGGCGCGGAGGGGCAAGGCGGCCGCGAGTTGAGGAGCAGGTGGTTATAACACTCCCACCGCGGCTGAGGCTGGCCGCAGCGCCGGCAGCAAGCCGAAGCTACGGTGGTGAGCGTTAAACCTATCTGCGACGATAAACTCGCGTGGGACCGCCGGAGCCCCGCAGCGCCGGAGCCGTGACAGAAATCATGCCTGCTGCAAAAAACTGAAAGTTCACAATCAACCTGAATATACCACAATGACGTTCCAAACTTTACAAAATCTGCTCTGCTCTGCGTTGCAGGCTCTCAGCATAGATACGCCCATCGTAAACAAATAACGTTTCTTTGGGAACCCCAGTATATTTAGTGAACTTCATATAATAATAAATAAGTGACATACATTTGGGAACCCCAGTATATTAATTGGTACTCAGGAAATATTTTAGTGCTCGTTGGTTTTTTTAGCCACCCAAAAATTACCAAATTAGGACTCATGATATTACATAATTGGTAACACCTAACTGGTGACAATATACAATATTTGGTCTCAAGTGTATTTTAAAGACGTCCATATATTTTTATTGCTGTCAATAATGCGAAAATATGGGTTCAATTCATAATATTTTAGGAAACGTTATTTGGTGACCATTTATCCATTTTGGTGACAGTTTCGAATTTTTTGGTAGTAAAATAGGTACTTTTTTGGGTGGCGTTTAAACACAAGCCCTTTGTGAGTATAATAATATGTAAATCATATACTTAGTTATTTTTTTTATTATCAGATACAGATGACAGCAGGTCAACCTACCCGAATCTGTCTAATTTTACCAACCGAACATTAACCTTCCGCGTTTGTGATAAGGTTGAGAACCTATCCTACCGAAGAAATTTAACAGATTGTGGTCACTTAATGTGCTGTCGTCTGTACTACAAAGCATACAAAAAACACATTAATAAATGATCCAATCAAACGATCACCACGAACATTATGGAGAGGCACTTTCTCAAATTGCATGTTCATTCAATATTTCAAACGGATTGACCAATATCGATAATCCTTTCACCTCTTAAACAATAAGTCGTGCTACAGCGGTGAAAGTTACCACAATTTCTGGCGGTTTCAAAAAAGATACATGAGCTTTAAGGTTCCGTAGAGGGTGAAACGCGACCCTATTACTAAAATTTCGCTGTCCATCTTTATGTCTATCAACAAGCTGTATCTCATAAACCGTGATAGTTAGACAGTTGCTGGGGAGTTTGTTGCGCCACTTCATCTTCCCAGCAAAAACACATAGGAAGTGGTGAAGGGCGGGCGTTTTTGGGGCTGTCTCATGTAATTTTGACGTTCGAAAAGTGCTGTTTTCAGCCTACTTTGAATAAATGCTTTTTGATTCGATTATTGATTTTGATTGATTTTTGATTTAGAGCTTGATGTCGTTAAATCCTTATTAAAATACAGATGACTTTAAGTTCATCATATAAATAATTCAAGTTAAGATCTTCAAGATATTCATACATAATCTGTTCTACGTCATACTAAGTAATAGGGTCCCATATATTACTTGGATCTAGACTAGCACAACTAATTTCCTTACGACAACAAGACTGCGAAAGCTCCGTCACTACCAAAGATTAAGTTTAGGTAACAAAACAGACACGCCATAAATCAGTTGAGACTTCATTATTACCTACGAACACAAACCAGAGCGATACGAAGCTATACAGGAAACTGTGGGCATGTGTAATATTAATAATTATAATTTATGTTTATGTTTATAGCGGATAACATTGGCTCGGTTATCGTCGGTAACCACAAATTGTAATAAATACCACAATTGTCTGTTTATTGTTTGATAGAAATTCTAGAATAATTTTGTTTGTTTTGTACCGTTAGATTAAACATGACAGGATAGTTAATCAAAAACTGCTATCATAATTTTTATGTTCTAACCAAAAATGGTTTTATTTTTCCACCATTAAGTTAGTCAAAGTCAACATATTATCCCTAACACTTTCCCGTATACTTGCAATTAAAATTAGTAATAATCAAAAACAATACATTTATTATCATTAAACACTAAATAGAAGGAAATATTCAGCATATCAAAATATTAAAATTATATCAAATTATAAACTAAAATGTAATGTTTACTAGTTAACGTTGAAACGTAGTAAAGTTGAAACGGTATGGGGAAGTAAATTCAAACTAATTAAGTATTTTCAGGAAACTGTACCATTTAAATCTAAGTTTTAATTAATGTAGATCATATTAATCTTAGTTCCAAAGAATGTACATTTTAATATCTGAAAGAGCAAAAACTAGAAACTTAATTATAACCAAGGTGATCTATAAATCAAATTATCAACAAAGTAATTAAGTATTACGCGCTTGATGTCAAATAATTATAATAAAAGCTTTAGATTAAATGGTTGTCATCTCAGTGTCCGAAAATCTACTTCATCGCGTAAAATTTCATGAAAACCATGATACAAATAAAATAAAAAAGCCTTATAAGATAAAACGTGAAAACTGAGCTTTTAAAAAACACATTTTTTACACAATTAGACAAAGAATTAATTTAAATGATTACCAATCAAACTGTATATGTCACATAACACTTGTCAAAGAACTCATCAACAAAAAAAACTTAATTAAAAAACGATCACACACTGGAATTAATGCAACAAGACGTTGCAAAAACAATGGATCTTTGTCACCACTACTATTTCACGCACATATTCCACCATTCGATAAAAAGAATCGATTTAAAATCGATCGGTACGCGCACTTGCGCGTGCGTCTATCGCGCGACTGAAGCGGTGAGCGGGAAAATTGTAAACATCGCGAGAGAGTAAGACGGAGGTATTGAGCAAGAAAGAGATGACCGAGACAATGTTTAGAAGCTCGTGTTGAGATAAAGTTGTTAATAGAAGTTAGAATCTATCGTGGAGATATTAGTGTTGCATCTGTGAGGCAATGAGTGGTGTAAGTTAAGTTCCTTTTACATTTTTCAGTATGACACTTTTCTCTCGTATCATCTATACTAATATAATGTTTCTTTATTTGTTTGCACCCTAGAAGCTCCGAAACTACTGAACCGATTTGAAAAAATCTTTCACTGTTGGGTGGCTAGGCTAGGCTATGTTTAATGCGGGTACGGGCACTAGTTCCCACGGGACGAGGGTGAAATCGCGGAAAAACAACTTAATACGACTATTACGGTAGATAATTGATAATTAAGTAAACCCGTTATAAAGTCTTTGTAATTCCATCAGTCATTAATCATTTAAGTGTGTAATTTTTCAACATATTTGCTGAATCATCTATTACTCGGAAATATTCACTACACCAAAAGAATTACTTTACAATTAGCCTTAACAAATTCATTGTACATACAAATACAAAAAGAGAGCAAACAATACGTGGGCAACCATAAAAGCGCATACAATTCAAAATTTCAGCAAAAACTTGTGTCAACGAATGGACGGTGATAAAACAAGACACAATCCGAGTGTGGAGTTTTTATTAAAATTGTTGACACGTGGTGCACCACTGGCCCGAGGGATTACTGTCGGATATCCAAATGGAACGTTGGTAAAAGTTTTTAAAACTGCCAGGAATACCATTTTGCGCAGAGTTTAATGCAGTTTCGGATCCAATTTGCGGTACGTGAATGAAGAGCTGTTGAGATTTTATTTTGGTTAGAAGTTTGTCTTTAAGCTATATTTTTTTTAATATCAGATTTAAATAAATCCCATCAAATGGGAATACAGTACAAGAATAAAAACAACACTAGGTAATACAAACATCCGAAAATACAAATTCTAACTCAGTAGGCAGAATTGTGTCCTTAGAAGTGACAGATCGACGATTAGTCTAGTCTTTCAGTTTACATGATCTATGTCGCATGTTTACACCGAGTGACATGTTGGTTATAGTGAGATGAATCTGCGAGGGAGGATGTTGCTGATGGGGGAATTTATATCGTACACTGTACCCATGTTTGTTTAGACTTCAATTTATGCGTGGTATCTATTCATTTTCTGCTATGAGGTGCTCTAGTACTTCTATTACAGCAGATTTGTGTTATTTTCAAGTACGAACATGGGGAACAAGTAAAACATAAAGTAATGGGTGATATTTTGTTAAGGCTTATCAGCAGTATGTACCATTGAAGCCTTGCGATTTAACAGTCATCTGCCTACCCTGTTCCCAACTATGGGGGGTCATCGAACTGGTTGAAACTTAGTACCAATGTTTTACATGGAGCGATAGATTGTCTGACCTCTTCCACTCAGTAACCCGGGCAACTCGATACCTCTTGCTATGGTGTCTTGGTATGATCTGGATGATAGACTTTCTAGATTTAACAACCCTGAACAACTTTCAAAAGGCAACCAGGATAACGTGCCTTCCGAACTGGTCATGACCAGATGTTACTTAGCCACGGCCTCTTCGTAAATCTTCGAGGTGTTTATCCCTAATTACTTGCTGCACATCTTCTCTCTTCTACAACTTATCCACTTTCATAAAGTTCAAACTACCGTCAATAACCACCGGTACCGGGCGGTACTTCACCTGCATTGTGCGGCGATATTACGTGATTGCAACAATGGCAACGTAAGTCCTATCAAGGCATGCCGTAATAGCAAATTAGTCATCGGTGTATTGGAAGATGCATTTGTGGATCATTTTCATACAATAGTTAAGCGTTTTCTCATCACCTGTCTAGCTTATCCGCAGCTACGTAGAGGTCGTCTTCTAGTCTAACCGTATGCAGCTGAGTATCAGTGTTTTACATGGATCGATTGCCTATATGACCTGTTCAACCCAGGCCCAGACTACACCAAAACGAAGCAGAGGATTTTTAAAGGAAATACAATTTTCCTTCTCAGGGATTTTACTGAGTAGGCGGAGACAAGATGTTTAAATAACGAAATTCAACATATTACATTGAATATTTTTCTGAATTAAGATTAAAACTTGGACAGCATCAAGCAATTTCTTCAAGAACTGAACTAAACCTTAAAGCAGAAACACTTAATCAATGTTTAATTTGAATTTCTAATTAACAAGATGTGAATCAGACAAAGTCTAATCACGATGGTCGTTGTGATGCCGCCAAGTGTCCGCATTCCAGATCTAGACTAGATTATAAGTTGGATAACTCATTAGTCGGTACCAGGTGGCTAGGCTACTGTTAGCTTTGTACAGCTATGGTGACCAGTAACAGAAGAGAATATAAATAGCAGCGGTGATAAAGTTTTTTATGTTGAAGTTAGATACTAAATTGAATTGTAGCCAAGGTGAAAAAATCGGTTTGTAGTCTTTAGAGTATTTTAGAAATAACACCTTGTTCGCAATACATGCAAATTGAGACCTGAATGTAATTACCTAGATAATTGATTTCCAGAGGATAGCTATTTCTAACCATGGACACAAAAAGAGTTTTAAAGAAAGATAAAAATCTGATGCAAACACAAAAAAACTATTGCAAATTCCCCCAAAACACGAAAACATTACTATCAAAACAAACGCGTACCAATTTCGCAAGTTTACGCGCAAACCAACTAGATGGCGCTACTTGTACCACAACAAAGTTGCCACAAAAGAAGCAATGTTATTCGCCAACGAGGGCAGATGGCAACAGATGGTGTAATTGGTCATGCGCTCATTACCTTTAATTAGAAGCCGGGCAGAATATTGGATGATTTGAAGCCAGGTGAAACGAGCCAGCTGAGGGTATAAGCGGTATAAGTAGCTAGAGTACTGGGAATTTTGATAAGATTTCTAGAGCTTAATTGACCCCGGCAACATGTTTTTCTACGGCTTTTGACTGCTATAGAGCAACTCAAAGTTAAGTCTTAAACACATTGCCGAATGTAGCAGAGGAACACGCCATACCTATAGCATTCGGAAAAAGTGTTTGGAATCACGAGACCAAGAACATAGGGTATAAAGATATAACCATAACCAAACGCCATGCATCGTGTGACTTTCAGAATTCTATCTTCTTCAGACCAAATCAGTTAATCTATTACATACAGCAATTTCATTTACGCAAATGAACTGTCATCTCACAATCTCTAAACAATTAAAACTACATTAAAATCCTATCCAGCGTAAACAATTGTTCAGTAATTACGTAACAACCAATTATAGGTTTAATCACCTTTAAACAGATACACATAAGGTTGATAACGGCGTGGCTTAAAAAGGTGAGGGAAAAACAGATGCTCTAGCAGGTGTTGATGTAGACCTAATGGGTGTGGTAATAAGGTTTAGTTTATACCAGCTGCAGTCCAGGTATTTAGGTCAACGACTTGATAATGCAGGGAAGCGGTATGTGCACAAACTATTACATAATAATTGTATGCTCAATTTGTGTCTAGAAGCGTGAAGATTAGGGTCGCTACTTTTTAATAGGTTTTTTTCCTTCTTGTTGGTTAGTCTGTTTTAAATCAGTTTAATCAGTTGTTAGATTTCCTGTCTGATAGACCCTAAAGTAAGTACTTACAGGTTATCTATGTGGCTAAGCTGATGGTGACGAATGATTGGTGGATGATTTAAACGGGTAGACCATTCGCGATCCACTTTGGGAAAATTTCTCACAATCATGATGATAATAGAAGATAAATCATTACCTGAAACAGAAAGAGATATAAATTAGCATGGTGTGTTTAACATATCAAAACTAAAGATGAGAAGAAATATGTTTTTAGATAGTAATTGCCACTGAAAATGTTGTTTAACTTAGTACAGCTCCATCAATTTACTTTACCTGTCCAAAGTTAGCTACTACCTACGCTAGTTCTACGCACAAGTACATAAGTACACCAAAAGCAAGGCATCAAAATGGCTGAATTCAAAGGGGCAATTTTTTTTGGAGCTGTCTCTTTGCGCGTGTGTTAGTCAACTTGGCTGCGCTTTAAACAACTTTACTCCTAAAAAATCAACTTCACCAGGCAGCTTCAGACTTGCCCAGATACGTCAAACAAGTAACCGCTGCCGAACTGCGGTTAAACTACCGATGTAGGGACGGCTAGAGCGTCAATCCGCGGCTTCGGTGTATATTACTCGTCGATAGATGCTACTTCACATCACAGCCGAGGTCTAGATCGAATTGCGGTCTGGATCTTGGTTTAAAGTTCAAGGGCTTGGTATGAGAAGGCTTTTGTTGATAGTGTTGCTAAGTGGTTGTAAGTTACGTGAAAAATGGTGGCTATAGAACTACCGAATTAAAAGAGGTTTCACGTTTTCTATCCAACAGTACATTAAGTGACATAAAATAGGCTGGTGATGGCCTTTCTGAGATATCCATTATGAAATTTTCAGAGGTAGGAATCATAATGGCTATCTTAGCGGATTTTTTTGTGTTTGTCTAGTATCCGGCCCACCGTTAGCATCAGTTACCCTCTCTTCGATCTTTAGAGATCTTAAGAAGCAATTATAATAACATTTTTATGTCTTTCAAAAAGAATATCAACGTTCTGTCTCCAAAAATCACAGCATCTTTAGCACTTGAACTCATAAAATTCAACATCCCCAATTCCACCCAGCTCCCTATCTACCACCGCCACTTGTTTCAAGCATTTTGAAACGGTGCCAGAACATTTAGACGTCCATTCGGTTATGTTGCGCTACTGTGGCGCCACTTGTATTTAGAACTTTAGAAATAAACAGAACTTAGAACAAGGGACATATACAACTTTAGTAATTGGATTTGATAGTTGCAGAATTGTTGCTGGAATTCCCAAGGTTAGTAAGTAATTTCTATTTACCTTGTCATTAAACCGTCTTTCATGAATTTGTTATATCCTCCTACCTTCCCTGTACAGAAAGTCTCAATGAGCGATTGCTAAAGTATTATTTTGGGTTTATTGTTTTTGCTCAGGATCTTATAATTCTAGGGCTATGAATCCATCGTCTTCAGCGAGTATAAGTTAAGTAATTCATAGTTCTTGAACGTAAGTCCTATTTCCGAAACTCATATAGCAACAAATCTTTACTGCATAAAAGAAAACCATAGCATGCGGAACAAAACACAACAAAAGATGAAGTTTATAAAGAATTCACCAGCACTTCCGCAACGCCACAGAAGAATTAATATTGATGAGCACTTTGTGGTTTGTTTGAACCTGATTCTGGTACACCAAGTTATAAAATTTAAACTTGAAGTCTGATAGAAACAACTTATGATTTCTCTGTAGCTAGTAATATTAAGGTAGGTGAATTTATTGTTATCGAAAGAAGCAAAATTAATATCGATATTTATAGGATTAAGTCAGAAGAAACACATCAAGTTATTAAGTATCTCTTACATTGATGATGAATCAATCTATGCATATGCACTCATACATATTAATAGTTGCTGCATAATGCAATACTAAGTAATCAACGCCGCTCATCACAATAACAACAAAAGGTATGGTAATTACAAATTCTAGGAGCAATTGTAACATCAAAGCTGCAATGAAATAGACAAGTATCTTAAATTAAACTCATTAAAATATTCAAATTCTACATCTTTACTCGGCCACAGTTATAATCGCAGTAATAAGTAATTACCAAAGTTCACAAGAATAGGCACCATAAGACAGGGGTTACAAGATCAGTCTGGCGTCAGTCCAGTCCATCAGTCTGGTCCAGAATGTACCGTGTTTTTCGTCTGTCAGTCTGGCATAGGGAATGCAATCCCGGCCCTTTTTTCCAATCCCGGGATTGCGGGACTGAATAAAGATAAGCCCGGGATCCCGGGATAGTTTCGGGATTGACAATTTGAAGTAAAAACTTCAAAAATTATTAATTGTAATCTTTTTTTTTTTCCGTCTGTCTGTTTGTATAACCGTTAAAGAAACAAAAACGAATCGACGGATTTTAACGAAACTTGGTACAATTATTATTTATACTCCTGAGCTGGTTATAGTAAGTATACTTTTCATGACGCTACAATCAACAGGAGCAGAGCAGTGAAGGAAAATGTTGGGAAAACGGTAGAAGTTACTCCCTGTCCTATTAGAATTTGACATCAGACTTTTTCAGATCTTTGATTATGACGACCCATTGTCGCTGGCATAAGCGACAATGACCGCGTACGAAGTGGCTGGCAGAAGCTAGTTAAACATATAAATCTTCTTAAGAAAACAATTAGGAACTTTGAGTTATTATTATATAGCACACTTTTTCAGTCAATTTTGAGTACTACTTATTACGCAAATACGACCTTAAACACAACAATATGTCTTAAGTTTCGTCGCCAAGCAGCGTTCTTAATTTATTACATACTAGCTTCTGCCCGCGACTTCGTACGCGGAACATGTCGCTTATGCCAGCGATAACGGTTCGTCAAAATGAAAGATCTTAAACGTCTGATGTCGAATTCTAAGAGCCCGGGGAAACGTCGGGTTGCGCGAGACGATTCGAGATGTTTCAGACTTATCATACCATACCATTGCACTGCCTTTTTAGAATGTATGGACAACGCCATCTATCGGTAAAAGTGAAAGCTACATAAAGCTGTCCAAACAGCGACACCGTCACACAACGAAGGGCAGAAACAGCTTTAATTTTCATCGATTTAGCTTACAAACTGACGGAGTTTCATAGACACTTACCCCCTCTTTTTCACCCCCGTTAAGGCAGAATTTCCAAAAATAATTATTGCGTCATTCTTAATTTCTAACCAAATAGCCAAATATTAATTTTAATCGAATTAGCTTCAAAACTGACGGAGTTTCATACAAATTTACCCCCTCCTTTTTACCCCCTTAAAGAGCGAATTTCCAAAAAAAATATAGCCTATATGATATTCTAATATATAAGCTATATGTCTGCCAAGTTTCATCTAAATCCGTCCAGTGGATCCTGAGATTAGCGTGTGCAAACAGACAAACAAACAAACATACAAACATTCAAACATACAAACAGACAAAATTTTTTTTTCGAATTCTTACTCCTCTTTCAATTTCTAATAACCCTACATATTTTGTTTTGTAAAAATATTAAATGTACAGACACGATTTTTTTACTGTTTTATTATATGTATAGATAGAAGATAGATATAGATAGAAGATAGATAGATAGATATAGATATAGGCCGCAGCAGAAAATGCTCTTTGAGGCTCTACCTACGGCAATCGTCATCAAAAAGTTATAGACACGATTTAGATTGTAGCCCTGTTGGTGCGTTGACAGTAAGATTACGTGTACAAAGAAATATCCATTAAGTAATGTTTAAAAACNACCAGCCGCTTAGATTAATTCTTTAAATAAAGAATGGGCATTCGGACCCCACGACCCGAGGGTTTCAACCCCAAACGGTTCGAAAATATAGTTGCCGGTGAGGCTACTATATTTCCGCCGCTTGAGGTTTTCTGCAGCCGCAGCGGCAGCGGCTGCACAGCACGCAGAACTTGCAACATGAGATGGCGCAAGAGTACATGTGAACTACATAAGTTGAACTTTATCATTATTTTTTTAAGGAAAATTAAAGCGATATCAGATTCTTGTATGTATAGACGACAGCACATCATTTTTTCACAATCTGTCTTTATTGAATACATTTTCCGCATAATCACAATAGACGAAGATCAATGTTTAATTGGCAAAATTTGTCAGATTCGGGTATGTTGACCAGTTGTCGTCTAACCAGTCTTGCCAAGGGGTGCCAGGTTGCCCAGGTGACTGGGTTGTGGAGGTCAGATAGGCAGTCGCTCCATGGAAAACACTGGTTCTCAGCTGCATCCGGTTAGACTGGAAGCCGACCCCAATATAGTTGGGAAAAGGCTAGGCAGATGATAATGTTTAAAAACATATAGGAATATTAATCTTTAAGGATTTTCTTCAATCCCGAAAATCCCGGTATTGGACAAAACGAATCCCGAAATTTTCGGGACTGGAAAAAGGCCGGGATCCCGGGATCCCGGTTTTCGGGATCCCGGGATTGCATTCTATAGTCTGGCATCAGTCAAAACACGGTACATTCTGGACCAGACTGATGGAATGGACTGACGCCAGACTGATCGTGTAACCCCTGTCTAAGAAAGAACATAATTTCAACCACAGCCCACACAAGGCAACAGTAAGCAACTGTGGCGCAACAATACCAGTTGCTTAAAAAGAATTCGCAGCCGCTTCGGGCAACGTTCCCAATTACCGCTGGAGAATGCTTTGTGGAGTCTCGAGGCTGCAGTGGAGCACTCTTGTACGCTTTGGATTTAAGGTTTTTTTCCTAATGTTATGAATGGAGGTTTTTGGCAGATTCTTGCGGTAAACGATTTTAAAGGTGAAGTAGTTTATTTTAGGGTGACTTTATTTGCTTGGTTTATATAATAAAGTAAATATGTGGTGGAAGTTGCGATTAAACTTGCTACTGTATTTAAGTAGTTCCGTTATTGCATGTTACGTTATTTTATTTCACATATTTACTTTGGCATTTCAGACATTATGTAAAATAATTACAATATGTAAACTCATTCGCCTGAATTGGTAATCATAGACTGTTTAGAGAGAATATCAACCAATTTGGGAAACTCGTGATTTCAATTGACGTTACAGAAACATGACAGTAATTAAGGCCCACCGAATCATCGCATCATCACAACTTCAGTAATAACTCACCCTTTAAGGGAAAAATAAAATAGTAACAATGTAATATCTCAGGTCCAATATTAACTAAACGTTATACATTATAGTATAGATTCAACGCACAGGGCGGAAATTAAACGCTGCATCGGCGGAGAATTGGAGCGGCCCGGACGATGGCCCAGATACGTTGCGTCGTAAGGACTACTACACACCGAGCGACAGGACGAAACAGCATGACGTTCTTTTTTAAGTTTTTACAAAAATAAAATATGGAATCCAACTGAATAAATAGTGGCAAACGCATAGACGTTTTTAACTTTAACTAACTTGCTATAATTAAGAGAATAATAACGTGACGTTATAAAACTTGTAATCTAAAAATAACCCTAAGGCACTGCGACATGACTTAGCGTAAAATGCTCCTCCCACAAAACCTTGAAGATACCACACAAGCATAATAATTTTATACTCTAATCTCATTTAAGTTCACAGTTACAAAAATCACTAAGCCCTCCTTTGAAAGTTAAGTTCTCATCGATTCGCGCTTGCGACGTAGTCGCAAAATCTTCGGGCGTGCAAACGGCTTTAGTTGAGACGCTTGGCATTTAAAGAATTTTATTTTATGGAATTGCATTTCTTTGGTAGCAAGTCTTCGGCTTGCTGTAAGTTTGGATTTTAATTAAATTATTTAATGGATAATATTAAATTAAAGAAACTATCAAAATGGTTCAGTTGCACAATTGCTATCAAGTAAATGATCCTTTACAATGTAATCTTTATGAGGTGCGAAATTCTGAGCATTACAAAAAATCGTCTACATAAATAAATAGGACACTTATTTTAGACAACAATCCGGGTCTTACTCGCGATCAAACTATTAAAGGTTTTACGATACCTCTTTTCTCCCGACGTTTCGGCCGAATTGCACCGACCGTGGTCACGGGAAGACTTCTTCCCGTGAAAAGAAAAGAGGTATCGTAAAACCTTTAATAGTTTGATCGCGAGTAAGACCCGGATTGTTGTCTAAAATATGTGCACAAATCGCGAAAGTTTAAAAACATTTAAATAGGACACTACACAGAACTTTTATGACGTCAAAACGCTACACCCATAAACGTCACAGACACAGGAAAATTCGCAACAATATTCGTGGGACCCAATCTTTACGTGACTGAAGGCAAAAAGTTTCAGTGGGCTATATTTAGAACCATTGATAAGCGTTCTACGAACTAAGACATGAATGGCGTAGGGGAATTACTAGCGCTTCGACACGTTTGAAAATATGTTGACACTTAGTACTTAAGAAACAAGCTAGACTGAAGGATTTTTTTGAATAGATATTACTTAAGTACGTCTTTATGCTCCAAGAATAAACACAGGACGTATGTGTCTGGAACAGGTTCACAAATATACGTTAAAAATGTCTTCCGGACACCTGGAACAACGTGGTAGGTCGACATTGGGCCGTCTTGTTTTATTTTTTCATACTTTTATTACTATATGAGGTCTGTGTTTTCAAATCTATATAATTTTATTCGAAATTCATGACTTATCCAGATTGATTATTGTGGCTCTCTTGCGACATGATAATGTTCAGCAAGTAATGGCAGGACCTCAATATGGCTATCATTACCGATAATAGTTCAACTTTCTTTGTCGCTATCGGGATGACTTAGGTCCGGTTGTTCGTACATGACAGCGACGTAAAAGTTAAAATTTTACGCCTGTCAATTTTGACTACGGTAAAAAACATTACGTTGGTTATCTTTGTATTCAGTTGCCCAAAAATATTTTACGCGACGGTAAAATTAGATAAAGGTTAAAAGTGTTGGCAGTACAATTTCGTATATCTTCCCATAATTTTCGATGGGTAATATTTATTCGACTGTCAACATTGCGTTAGTTGTCATTGTTGTTTTGAAGGAAATATTTATTTTCATTTCAAAATATACGTTTTCATATCAATCGACATAAATTTTGGCTGTTACGGAAGCAAAATACCACTTTACTAACTCGAAGTGTATTCGCCAGAATGCAGGCTAATAAATCAAAGTAAGTGCATATTATTTCTTAGTAACCGCGGTGTTTTTAACATTGTCTCTTGATGTGTAAAATAATTATTACGTTTGCTTTGTTCCAGGGAAAGAGGATCTAACTTTACAAGTAATGAGCTTGAATTGCTGAAAATAAACACATATTAATGTTCAAGAAAATTGATGCGGTTTCCCAAGCACAAAAAGAAAAAACATGGTTCAACATACTTCAATATGCAATTTAATGCCAGTAGCTACAGACAAAGAACAGTAAAACAATTAAAATATAAATTTGATAATATGAAAAAGTTGCACGGAAAGTATGTGGTATCTTTTATGTGGTGGTGTTTTTATAATTACATGTAGAACATGTCTAGTTGATT
>NWSH02000571.1:1613206-1641015 GCA_002382865.2 Heliothis virescens
CCCCCCCCCTGTAATTCTTAAACTACCAAAGTGAAAAATCTGAAAAAAATATATGTTATAGATCTCAATAAAAACTACCAACCAAAATTGGTTTGAACAAGATACGGTCAGTGGTTTTTGAGATATAGCACTTTTTCAGTAACCGCAAATTATAACTTTGTTTTGGCAAATTTTAGGTAATAAGTACGTTTATTTTTCCTAGATTATGGAACGGAACCCTTCATGTGCGAGTCCGACTCGCACTTGGCCGGTTTTGTAACTATGCAACATCGAAACAGTTCGGTAATAAATCCTGATTAATACGCACATTAAATAAACATACAAGTAATAATTAAATGTAAACAAACCCATCATTATTTCAACTTTAATTAAAGCGAGTGAAGGACCTATAAATTGCAAACTGCAAGTCTGGCTGGGCGCCAACTATCCCCCGCATAAAATCCAAAATGGTCGTATCCTGAAATCTCGTATCATCGGGGTTAGTAAAAGCGATTTTCTAGGTAAACTTGCAGGATTTCAAGATACTAGTTATATCTGTCTGCAAGCTGGAGGGGTATTCCTCGAAGCGCCACTGTTTTGAAACGCACCTAATGAAGCGCTCTTTTATTATTCCTCGGAGCGCACCTTCTAGCAGCGCTTACGATAACAATTAATCTTCACTATGTAATATTAGAAAGCTGAAGAGTTTGTTTGTTTGTTTGAACGCGCCAATCTCAAGAACTACTGGTCCGATTTGAAAAAATATTTCAGTGTTAGATAGCCTATATATAGCCTAGGCTATAGGCGGGTGCGCGCAGTAGTTCCCACGGAAAAGCGGGTGAAACCGCTGGCGAAAGCTAGTTCTAATTAAAAGGTGCGCTCCGAGGTATAATTAAGGAGCGCTTCATCAGGTGCGTTTCAAAACGGTGGGGCTTCGAAGAAATACCTCGGATTTCCAGACACTAGTTATATCTACAAGCTGTCCATAGGTCAGGTTTAAGACATAAGCCACAACTGGTTGGTTCACTTTCGATTTCTGGTTGGTTCTGCATAATCTGATGTCAATAACATGTCACCTTATGATTGGGACTAATTGCAGGTTAAGCTTGTGTAATGAAGCCTTCAATCATTTCTGTGAAGCAAGTGTAGATTGTTTTTGTTTTGTGGTATTACAAAACCTGATGTCACTACGAAAAATTTATCAGAATGTTTTAAAAATAAACTGGCCATAATTGACCGAGAAAGCGACGATTTTTTAATTATTTTTACGTAAGCCTCCAATTTTATGCTTATATACCTTATTTCGACATCAGTTTAAATATGAAATGATGCCGAAAAAAATAACCCCCAAATGAAAATATGTGTGTTAACATCACACTTTTACAAACACAACATTTTCACTAAAAGATAAGTAATCAAAACAACCCTACACATATTCAACAATAAAACCATCCCCGTACAATTCCAAACAATTAACAAACGTCTAGCACAGCACTAGTTACAAAACGCGGACGCGCTCGTGCCACATAATATATTAAACTGGGCTAGATCCGATGCGGACTGGCGTACACAACTGTGTTACATGTACAATACATTTGTACGTGGATGTTTTTCTATTGAAAATGTTTGCAAAGCTGAAGCTGAACATTTACTGTTAGGCTACGATTGCTACGAATGAGTGAATTTTAAAGCGGTTGATGAGTTTTTAATATATTTGGTCTTGGTTGTTTGGGCTTGGTTAAGTACATATTTATCTTAGACATCAACGACTAAGTCGAAGGAAAGTATCTTGTGGAAACTTGGATTTTAAAAGTCAAATCGCTAATCCGCCTTGAACAAGCGTGATGATTGACGCCCATTTCTTCTTTGTATGGAAAAGGTCTGTGTGACTGTGTCCTACAGTGAAACAATAAAATAAAGACGATTTTAATATCTTTGTCGCAGACCAGGATATTTCTAGACTAATTAACAATTCATGCAATTCATCGAAAGCTTAATAAGACAAGGATACAAGATATTATTCTTATGAAATCTTGCCACACCAAAAGTTTAATACAGCATTACTGAATCCGCAATGAGTCCCTGATCCTCCTTCCTCATTCCTCAATTTTACCCAACCCGGCCAAAAAAGAGGTGTTATGTTTCCTATTCCTGTTATTTCCACAAAAAAAGTCCTATCAACTATTTGTAAACCCACATGTCTCCAGGACAGTACAGCGCACAATGAACCGAGCACACATCTCCGGATGTGCCAGTTTATACCTCTGGTAATCATGCGCATTCCTCCACCGCTTCGGACCAAAGGGCAATAATCGACAGCAAGCAAGGTCGCCACTGATAAACATAGTATTGATTACTGCTGTGTTTGATAATTGAGTTGTACAGACAACAGCACATCAAGTTACCACAATCGGTCAAATTTCTGCAATCGATTTTCAACCTTATCACAATAGAGGTAGGTTAACGTTCGATTGGTAAAATTTGACAGATTCGTATACGTTGACCTGCTGTTGTCTGTACTTAAACCTTAATTTGTTTACTTGACGAGGTTGATTCGTAGATGTGTGAGTATATTGCCATATTAAGTTCCTCTGGAAGGCACGTTAAATTGTAGGTCCCTGCGTGTGACAGTCTTTTGTACATCTTTGACAGTTATGTTGAAGATGCAGCTGAGTACCAATGTTTTGCATGGAACGACGATGATCTCCTCAACCTAGTTACCCGGGCAATCTGTTACCCTTGGTAAGATAGCTTGTCAGATTTTCTGACTTCTAACTACCCGTAACGACTGTCAAAGATATATAGAAATACACAAAAACATACTTTCTGAAACACGGAGGGACGTTATGACATGGGTCACCCATCTACGTACTGTCTGCGCCTAACTTGGCTCAAACCTGATGGTCAATCGACCCGTGAAGGTGTTACTTATCCACGAGCTCGTCTCTCGTTGTGTAGGATGCCAATACAGAAACTGTTCAAAGAAAATAAACTATTCTTGCGTAACCTATGGAAATAGCACACAAGTTTTTTGATTCTGAGTGCATATTTCCTTGAAATTCATTAGTTTTTTTCATGCTAATAGCAAATCGATACTTAGCAAAGTACTTTAGTATATTTTCTTTTCATATCTGCCACAAAGCTAAGTAGGGCAGAAGAAAAACTTTCTTTGTTATTTCTTAACTTCAGGACTGTGATCAACAACAACATGTTCAAAATATAAAGACCATATAAAAGATTTGGTGAAACAATTGCAGATTCATTGTACTGACAACACTACTGCGCATGTTTAATTTGTCAACTGTCTAACTTCAGAAATACAAACTTAACTGACACAAACTATACTCCCAAGATCTACCAAGTGTGTTCCTATTCCTCACTTGGAACAATCACTAAGTTTTTGTATCACATGATGCAACTGCAGTATTACAATGCAACCGATTCGGAGAACCATTTCGCCGTGCCTTGCGCAGACGCATGCATTACAAGTTTATAAGACAACTGATTTTAACATGCGGTAATGTATTGCAAAACTATGAAAGGGGATACTATAGGAATTATCACATCCGATTATTTTTTTAAATTCGAAATTGTGCATGGATGTTTGTTACTCTTTTATGCATAAACTACTGAAGAGATTGTGATGAAACTAAGTACTGACCATAATAATCGCACCTACGGTACAATAACGTCACTTATGCAATTTTTGTCAAAACTGAACTGAGTATGAGAAGATACTTCTAATCCACCGCTTTACCTAGTGTGTTATTGTCACTTATGTAGTTGTGTTTTAATTATTATCAATTAATTTTTTTATTCAACAACAACTGTACAATGTAATCGGGTGTTGAATTTTCAAATGCTTCTCCTGAAAAATTAGGTAAGATGCATAAGTGACGTTATTGTACCGTAGGTGCGAATATAGCTTGAACATCAAAATATATATTTGACAACTTTTTATCCAGGTGCGGGAATTAGTTCCCTCGGGTCGCAGGCTAAACCGCGGTAAACAGCCGTGTCCGTAAGCAATATACTCAAAACTACTAATCGGATAGTCATACAGGCTTCACCCATAGGGAAGAGTTTTCGTGAGAGATGAAGATGAAGGGATTGCGTAGCCGTGGAATGGAAAATCTCTGATGTTATTATATTACAAAGGAATCTAAAGTTATTATTGTATAAGAATTACCTACTAACTGGATGTTTGTATAAGTTCCTGAGTTAGATAAGGTCACTGGTATTCTAAACACATCACATTATAACCTACTCAAGTCTTAGATTTGCATTACATTTACAAGTAAAACGTAAAACCATTAATTCCTTACTAGTAGGTAAGTATGCTAGTTTTTCTTCGAGGCAGTTTCTTTCAAAGGCTATAGGAATAATTATTGTGGACGGTTAAAAAGTATCTTATGTCATTTATCGGACGTGGAATAGTTCGTTGGCATAATTGGTGATCATCACTGGCTTAAGAGTAAGTATCTTTCTAACATCATCTTTTAACTAGAGTTTTATCTTTGTAGCACCTACAATTCTATAATTACCAAACAATGAAATTTCCCAGTACTTAACGACCTCTGTGACGGAGTCAAAGCCACGTGGATCAAAACGCTCGGCGCAGTCGGTCCGTGGATGGGTAACCATATCATCATGATGAGTCCTTCTGTGTTTAGGAAGATAAGATAAATTGGTGGGTCCCGGCTATCATTTCAACATCTTTGGCAGTCGTTACGGAAGCCAGTAAGTCAGACAACCAGTTTTACCAAGGGGTATCGTGTGCCCGGGCAACTGGGCTGTGGAGGTCAGAGGGTTAGTCGCTGCATTTAAAACACTGGTTCTCAGCTGCATCCGGTTAGACTGGAAGCCGACCAACATATTTGGGAAAAGGCTAGGCAGATGATGACTAAACAACCTCTGTTTTGAAGCATCGCCTTATATTTTTATTACACTGGGCGAACATCAATCGTCATGTAGAAGGCATGATCATTCATCACGCTTACTTAAAACTAGGCGATCTACTTCAAGCTTTCAAAAACGTATTGTTACGATATATATCATATCTGCTAATTTAATCGATGTTTTAATAAATCTGTAGAGAGGTCAATTTTGAGACAAAATTCAATGTACATTAAATATATTTCCAAAATAACTATCAGGGGGTGATTAGGGATCGATACTGATGTCAAAAATGCAATCAGTAGAATGTTTGTCTGTCTGTCTGTCTGTATAACCGTTATACAAACAAAAACTACTGGACAGATTTTAACGAAACTTGGTACAATTATTACTCATACTCCTGAGCAGGTTATATTATACTTTTCATCACGCTACAATCAATAAGAGCAGAGCAGTGAAGGGTAATGTTGGGAAAACGCACTATCGCTGGCATAAGCGACATGATCCGCGAACGAAATCGCTGGCAGAAGCTAGTTTTAAATATAAACGAGTCTAATTAGTTGGATACAGTAACGTGCAACGTGTACTACTTACATTACGACATGAACAAATCTCGCAAACGATATTTCTTTAACGAGATAGCTCGCCGATTGGTATCGTTTAAAAAATAATAATTATACAGTTAAAAGACAGAAGTTTAATTTTGATCACAAAGCGTAGTAAGAATCTTCACCACGATCTAAAATTATTGGTAGAAAGAAAGGGTTAAAAGTTCCCATACACACAAACAATTAATTTAATTTGTTATTATTTTGCGATATCAAATGGGAACAGGGCAAGGTGGTTTTCAAAATTCATACTATTCTTTTCTACGCGTAGGTACTACTGCAAGATGGCGTAAACGAGTTGTTTGAATAATTAAATTCTATTGTTCGTTTATAAACTCCGCTCCAAACCCCTTCGGTGAGGTCTGGGCATAAAGAATCGGTACTTCTGCACATTACCTGTGATGTGTCAGTCAGCTGATATTTAGTAATAAAGTTCTTTAGAAACGTGCATATCACCTTGGCATATTTGTGTAACACTTCATTGGGCCCTTCTGTACTTTAAAGTGTAGTTAAAAAGTAACGAGTAGATGTATCTTTATCCGATCGATTTTTAACTTACTTCCAAACAAAGGAGGGGTTCATTGTTGAACAACTATAATTATTTATCGTATAGATACTCAATGCAGGACTGAAATAATAACGCTCTTTTGAGAGAACAGAGCGATAGCGAAAGTGAAGAACTACTTCCCGCACTCGGGTAAAAACTAGCCGATATGTTATTCAGATGTATAAGCTATATTACAGCCAAGTTTCATCAAAATCCGTTCAGTAATTTTTACGTGAAACAGTCACAATCATACTCATAAACTTTTACTTTTAAAATATTAGTGTATATGACATGTGCGTGTCACCCCTATATTATGTACTAGCCGTTTTCCCGCGGTTTCACTCGCATCCCGTGGGAATTACTGCCTGTACCCGGATAAAATATAGCCTATGTCACTCGTGGATAATGTAGCTTTCGAATGGTGAAAGAATTTTTAAAATCGGTCCAGTAGTTTTTGAGCCTATTCATTACAACCAAACAAACAAACAAACAAACAAAGTTTTCCTCTTTATAATATTAGTATAGAAAACATTAATTGTCACTAATTGTGTCCTGTCCGTCTGTTTGGAAGGAAGTAGAATTGTTGCGTTATTTCGGGATGTTGGTGCTAATGATCATGTTTTGTTTTCAGGTGATAACATCAAGGCAAAATATAGAACTAAACAACAATTTCATTAATAGGTATGTTCTGTAGAAATGTCTGATCTGGGAATCAAGCACAGACGACGCTACATCGAGTTACCACAATCTGTCAAATTTCTGCAATAGATTTTCAACCCTATTACAATGGAGGTAGGTTAATGTTGGTGACAGATTCGTATACGTTGACCTGCTGTCGTCTGTACCAACTTAAATAGTAAATACTTAGGCCAATGACTGTTCATATTCAGTCATTTTCGAAGGTTGGTTGCACAGAGAGAGGCAAGTGTGACAGTCTGTCAGGTTATATGATAGATCACAACATAAGCTGAAGACTTTGTTTAGCTTGAATGCGTTAATCTCTGAACTACTGGACCGATTACAAATAATCTCTCAGTGTTAGGGCTAGGTTCGCAGGTTCCAGATTCAGATAGCTACCTGATTGATAATGCCATAGAAAAATAGTCAAAATTAAAAACATTTATCGAGGAAAGCTATAGGTTACTTTATATCCGGGTAGGTGAAGTAGTTTCTACATGAACACGAGTGACACAGAAGGAAACAGCTAGTGCCTAATAAACAATGCAAGTATCTATTTCTAAAATATCACAGTTTAATATAACAAGAGTAAAGACAAAGGAAGCTGACTCAACTAACCTTGACTTTATAAAGAAAAAGTTCAGTTACATGACAAAGTACTTTAGTATTTCTGTTAGTATACTTCAAATAGTAACAGCTAGCTAGAATAGGCATACTGTGGATCTATTTGCATTATTGGTGGGTCCTGGCTGTCATTTGAACATCTTTAGCAATTGTTATGGGAAGTCAGAAGCCAAAAAGTATGACAACCAGCCTTCCTATAAGGTCTCGGCCAGATATTTGGGTTGTAGAGGGCAGGTAGACAGTTGATCCAGGTAAAATACTGCTCAGCTGTATCCGATTAGACTGGACGCAGACTCCCAACATAGTTGGGGAAAGGCTTGGCAGATGATGCTATATGATCTCCATGATACGTGGCTCCAGCAATTAAATTAAATGGTCCTCTAGAATGTAAAACAAAATTTTTCATGTTTTTGTTTTAAAATAAAATAAATCTGATAATATGATATTCACTTAAACTCTCTCATTGCCTTATAACAAGAAACTACGCTGACCCAAAAATAGCGGGAGAAATTAATGATGATGCAAAACTCTTACGCATAAAACCTGTTACAAGTCTAGCACTTGTAAGACAACAGTTATTAAAAATGTCAACGATCAATATTACAATTAAACAGAACTGCCTTGAACCAACCAGTCCATGAAGAAACACAGTATAGAATAGGTGGAGCCATACTGAATTATTTTGCAATAATAAAATTAAAACCAGTCTCTTGGGCCCGAGTTGACAGGTTTCACGAAACAGCAATTTCGTAAATGGTATTGTTTGATCATGGAAAAAACAATATAAATTAAGTGTACTTACTTGGAAGTATTATTATACTTTAGGGTATAACAAGGTCGATAAGACATGGGTCATAAATATTTATTTAATAAAAATACATGAATGATATTACTCACTCATATTATAATACTGAAGAGTTTGTTTGTTTGAACGCGCTAATCTCAGGAACTACTGGTCCATTTTGAAAAATTATTTCAGTGTTAGATAGCCCATTTATCAAGGAAGGCTATAGGTTACTTTTTATCTGGGTGCGCCGGGTAGTTCCCATGGGACACGGGTGAAACCGCTGGCAGAGGCTAGTCAGAATATAATGGTAAATAAAAAAATAAAATTGTTATTTAAACCAAAGCAATACAGCTAATGGATTTTCCTTAAAACTAAAATTTTTACCAACTTTTTGCAAATATGTCATATTTGATGATAAGTAATTCTTAGTATTTCCTTTACGTTATTCATAAATATAGCTTAAAACATATTGAGTAATACACAATTTCCATTAGTTTATTAAATAAAATGTGTCAAGGCTGAATATAACCTGCGGAATGTAGGTTGTGTGATACAAAATTACTTGTAAGAGTTAATTATTGTTATGGGTAGCCATATTGGAATGAGTTTAATGAATATTTTGTAATGAGTTTAAGGGCTGACTGATTGGGACTGTTGATTCTAGGCTAATACTGGTAAATGGATAGTATATTTTTGAACATAATAAATACACTGTAATATAATTTGCCTAACCTTTTCCCTATCCAGCTTCCAGTCTATCCGGATGCAGTTGAGAACCAGTGTTTTGTATCTAGACTGATGTAATAAAATTTTAATGATCTCAATGCAATAACTTGATGGAGTATGTTGCAAAAGGTATGGTATATATATGTATACAGCTTATTGGCTTAGCATAGCAGTAAAAATATAGTATAATGTTTCAAAATAAATCTCTTAACATCATTCCTGAAATAAAGAGTTAAGGTTTAAATTACTTAGCAATGAATAACAAATGAATGAAAATTATGTTTCATCCATTTGCGAGCAACCCAATCTTGGACATACATTTTTGCAGAAGTAGGCCACTTATTACTCATTAATGAATGAATTACTTATACCAGGAAATACTTAACTAATTTCAAGTAGTTTGTACAGTCTACTAAAGTTGTAACTTCCTATTAATTAGCCTATTATGTTAACTAGGTGATGTCATACAGGAAACACTCAATGGTAAAATATTTCATGAATAATATGACATCAAAACTACTATCTCCAGATTATGACTCAATTTAAACAAACAAATTTATCATAGGTTCATTTACCTTGCTTATCTAACGTAAAAATAATTATTGCACTATCTTCTGGCTGATAAAAAGAATTGATAAGTTTTTGAGTAACAGATTGCATTAGGATTCTAAGAAAGTTTATTTATACACACTATGGTATAGGGGTGGGGTATTATTAGTCATGGGCACCCTTCCTGGGGGTCCCATACACCCCAATTCGTCGAAACATTACGCACATGGTGCTAAGGGACCTCCCTATTGGACAAACCATGCCCCAATTTAACAAATTACCTCTGAACCCACACAAGGTCACTGCTAAATTCCTATTTACAATACTTTCACATAAAATAACATGACAATACATCGTGTGGGGGAGCGCAACACAGAAAAATCGATAACATTGTATCACAAACGTTTTTATGTTACACAAATGCATACAAGAATGATCAAGCCACACTTTTTTACAGCCTTTAATTACGATGTCATTCATAAACGTATGTAATTACGATCGTAATCAACTAATCGATGAACCATAACGACCGCACGCCCGTGCTATGTTTACGTTGTAATTTCTATGAAAAAAACAGTCTGCCGACCAAAAGGAAGACCGGCGGTGCAGTAAATACTACATGGACGTAAATAGATCGACGCGAGCTTGATCATCGTTGTAATTATTTATTTGTTTTGCTAACGAAAGCTCCGAGGAGCGATGAACTCGTTATATTGTACATACCTCATTTTGACGCTCTTATCCTTTGTCGTGACAAATCCGAATGCACTACTGCACAGCACGAAACAATTGTTCACTTATAAACTGCATATTTCCACAAACACAAACGAGCATTTCCGTATTATCGACTGGTGTACACGTCTGGGACACTTTCGGTAGCCATTTTTGTCAAAAAACACTTTTTACGTCCCGATTCCCGATTTCGGAAAGCTGTGAGCGAGATGACGCTAGCGCCGTACCGAGACAACGAATGAAAATAAATGGAACATTGAACCGGGCGGTTGCAAATCCTCGTATAATATTGTCCGATTCACACTACCATATCCAACTTAGCTTCCGCCAAAAGCTTCCACGTCGAACGATACGCATACGTTCATCGACTGACAAACTTGCAACTTTGAAGTTCAGTACGCGATTCGGAACGCGAATTTACATTGTTCGTCCTTATTCGGTATTTCTACCATACTTGGGCGGATAATATCCTACTCCCAAAGACCAGCCAATCACCGTTCAGATTATTATTCAAAAACCAAACTAGTAGCGACATCTTCAGATTTACTGTAAAACTATGTCCATCTTGAATAGCACCAGAAGTGGCAACATTATAGAAATAACTTTATATCTCGAATAGCAAGTAATTAATTAATTAGTCATAGTATAGAAGATTTTTTTTTCGATTTGGCCTTATTTATCACTTATGATTATTGAATAATCCATTTTCTCAATTTATTTTATCTTGCAACCATTTTGAATTGTCAGAGCTGGTCCAGTTTTAGTCGATTTTCATTAATCGTCAAAGACAGGTTAAAGCGAAATTATATTAAAATTGCTGAAGAAATTGCCGTAAATTCTTCCTAAAAAGACACTTATCTTATTCAATGACTTATTTTTTCAGTTTCGATTATTCGATATTGAAATCGACTAAAAACTAAAGTCTCTTAGTCACCTACATCGCAGTTTGACATTTTGACAATTAAAGTGACAACAGTTTTCGGGAAAAAAGTCAGCCTGTTTTTCTTTTGATAAACAGTTCCTTTTTCGAATTCTCAAAAATAATGGTGGGCGCAATGCCTGTTAACTTAATACCAAAATTTTGCAACGGTACCATGGACAGTCACAATGGTACCGAGGATAGCGAAATTCAAGTGCATATCGGTAGTCGCGTGAAGAGTAACGATGATTTCGGTACGGTGAAGTATATCGGTGAAGTGCACGGATATAAGGGTGTTTGGTACGGCGTTGAGTGGGATGACCCAGCGAGGGGTAAACATGATGGTTCCGTGGACGATGTGCAGTACTTCAAGACGTCCAAACCAGGGGCAGGTTCTTTCATTCGTCCGAATAAGATATCACCGTTTAAAACTTGTGCGGAAGCTATCAGGAGATACTACGGGGATCGTGAGGTGAGTTACAGCCTTAAGAAGAACTTTTTAAAACTTTTTTTTTATTTACGTAGTAAGTGTGCAGGCATTAGGTCATTCCACCTACATAAAGACTTGGCGGAATAAGTGTTTGCGTGGGTGTGCTTGTTTTGAATCTGTCGTTACATGTCAAGGCTGTTTTTTTGTCTAGAGCGCTTGTTAATCTAAAAAGAATATAATTTAAATTATTTCAGGCCATATCTAGATAAAATTACATGGTTCTTGAGCAACTTTATAACAGGATATTTAAAACAAAGAACAAAATAAAGGGCATTGTTTCTGTTGAATAAATATTAAATCCCTTTGTGAGGCACCTTTGCATAAAATGGCCTACATGTATCAATACATGTATCCTCTTTATTAACATTATCTAACTCCTATCTAATCATTCCTGTTGAATCATGTAGAATGAGTCATCTGTGATATTGGAAAATAAAAAAAGAACTATTGTTGTTAGGGTTGCTATGCAGATAAGCGGACCAGCATTATTTGACACACCTGGTCAATAAAATCAACTATTAGATGAATATTCAGGGCAAAGTCTAGTAATTGCTTCGGGCTGGCTTGTTGTTTAATAATACACCCTAACCGACAATGATGGTCGGCTTATGTGTGTAGCAACAGTTACATAAAATCTACTTTACAAACAACATATTTATAAAAAATAAATATGAGAGTATATTTATTTTTTTACAAAAAAACTCACTAATATTAAAAATGCCTAGGTAACTATCTCACTTTCACACCAAAACACAATTTCTATGATATTTTGATCAGTGGGTATTGTAACTTTTACCCGTGTGTGAGAAGTAGTTCCCTTATGTTACGGATAGAACTGCTAACTATATTGGACTACAGCAGTTGTTATTGATCAGTTCATAGATAATCTACTACTCGTGGTGGAGTTCCACCACTTCTTCCCAGCAAAAACGCATAGGAAGTGGTGAAGGGCGGGCATTTTCGGGGCTGTCTCATTTAATTTAGACATTCGAAAAGTGCTGTTTTCAGCCTACTTTATATAAATGTATTTTGATTTTGACTAGACCCTTCATTGCTAGTCTAAAATGTAGTCCCATCTCTTTCCAGTTCATTCAATTGACTCAATATGATGAAGTAACAAGAAGGACCGTAGACATAGACATTACGTAAGTTCTTCATGTATTATTCCTCATATTTCAGGATGAGACAGTGGCGGCTCACCGCAGAACGGTCATCAACGAGTGGAAGCGGGAGATGGGGGCGCCATTCATCGAAATGGTTGGGTTCGAGAAAATTCATCAGAAACAGTAAGTTGGATAACACAAAAAAATTCATGAATTAATCGTGAATTTCTGGCAATGTATTCATAATAAGATAAGATCTTTGCCATTTTATTAAAGAAATCCTCTACCGGTTTTTTCTTGCATTGAACTCAAAAACAACTGAATGGATTTTCATACAGTTTTCACACTTGGATTTTTAGTTATGCAAAAGGGTTTGAATATGCCAGATATCTGCAAAGCCAGGACAGCGATTTTTTTTTAATCAACTTTATCAGAATATCTGTGTGTAGTAGACAGGATATTGGATATGTATGTAGACAGATAGCAAGTTTCATATCTCAGATATGATATCAAGTAACTCAATAATCAATATGTTATGTTATGCATTGATATGTTCTTTACAATAAATATTGGCTTAACCAATCGGGCTTACTTTGGCACCAAATCAAAATTAAATTCTAGAAAGAATGTTATTCTAAATTGCTGTAAACATGCTATGATTATACAATCTCAGAAGCGATGTATTATTTGGCATTCTAATTAATATTTGCAGCCAATCAAGCACAGAATATAACTTGAACCATTGTTAAATCTGATACTACCTGTTATAAGGAAATATATGTTTCTTTCATGCAAAAATTAAATATCTAGTATTTTAAATAAGAAGCCTGTTACTGAGGAGTTTGTTGAGCCACTTCTTCCCAGCAAAAACACAAAGGTACAGGTGAAGGGCGGGCGTTTTTGCACCTGTGTCATATAATTTTGACGTTCGAAAAGTATTATTTCGAGCCTAACTACTTTGAATAAACACTTTTTAATTTTAAGCCTAAGACAGCGGTTACACGATCAGTCTGGCGTCATTCTGGCATCAGTCACAGACTGATGAAAGACTGACGGGCAAAAAACACGGTACATTTTGGACCATCAGTCCGTCAATCAACCGGTTACACGATCATTCTCCCATCATTCTGGACCAGACTGATGGAATTGACTGACGCCAGACTGATCGTGTAACCCCTGTCTAAGTAACAGTCGCAGCAGTTACATCCCCCAACTCAATCAATCACTCAACGGACATGAACTATTCTATATTCAGCCTTCTCCTTGCAGAAAGTTTGACCGCCTTCTGGAAGTATGCGTGCACGACCAGAACATTGCCAAGCCAGGAGACGTAGCGTCCTTATGTCCTAATGTACGCAGTTTGGATGTGTCACGGAACTTGTTCTGTAACTGGAGAGAGGTGATACAGCTGTCTGCGCAACTGCCTGATTTAAAGGAGTTGGATGTCAAGTAGGTTTTTTTGGTATTCTCTAACTGCGGAAATCAATATTCTGTCTATCTCTGGATTTGTTTACTAGAGATAGAATTTTGACATTAGCCCCATACAAGTAACGTCAAATTCCTATCTCTTGTAAGCAAATCCAGAGTTAGATAGGTTATTGGGAACGGCCGTAAATAGTAAAATTAATAAAGCGTAACAAGTGTTTACGGTAAACTTTCGTTTATGTACAAAGTTGCAACAAAACATTGCTAAGTTGCTGACTGCACGATGCAGAGACAAGTTTATATGGCAGTTGACAATTCGGTAACTTGTCTAGAATGCAACATTCTCCTTGCTCGTCAACTATGTTGATACAAATATTTGTGAAGTTTGTATGTGTAAATGCTGTTTTGAAAATAATTATTTATGAGATGGTACGTTATGTTTGACTTATAGACTTGACCATGTAACCAATATGGTCATACATTTAATAGCCATACATCTGAAGTACAGACGACAGCACATCAAGTTACCACAATCTGTCAAATTTCTGCAATAGATTTTCAAACTTATCACAATGGAGGTAGGATAATGTTTGATTGGTAAAATTTGACAGATTCGGATACGTCGACCTGCTGTCGTCTGTACATAAATCATAATATTGTTATTTGAGTACTCTATGCACTTATTTATATCTTACAGATAAAAATAAATGTCCTGCACAGCAATCAAATTGCTGCAATAAATCTCTTATCCACACAACAGATAACACAATACTTATTACCTACTAGCTTCTGCCAACGGCTTCGCCCGCTTCTCGAGGGAACTATTTCCCGTACCCGGATAAAATGTAGTCTATATGTTGTTGTGATATATAAGCTATATGTCTGCCAAGTTTCATCGAAATCCGTCGAGTGGATCCTGAGATTAGCGTGTGCAAACAGACAAACATTCAAACAGTCAATTTTTCGAATTCTTACTCTTTTTCCATTTCTTAATAACCCTACATATTTTGTTTTGTAAAAATATTTAATGTACAGACACGATTTTTTTAACTGTTTTATTATATGTATAGATCAACTCTTTTTCCAGCAAAAACCGAATGGCCATTGATATGCCAGAGGAAACTCTCACCCAACTATCAATTAACTTCGCAAGTCTTGAAAAGGTGAACGTTTCAGTATGCGATTACGAGTGGGCGGACATTCTAGCGCTCTCCCACTTATGGCCGAAACTCAACGAGATGATTGCAGCTTACAACAGAATCAAAAAGATAATACCACCTACGTTAACTTTGAAAACTTTGACCGTTTTAAAATTGGATGGCAACCCTCTAGACTCTTGGCATGAAATAATGAATTTGGGCCATCTGAATTTAAAGGTTTTGAGCTTAAATGACTGTTTGGTCTCGGAAATAAGGTTCAATGATAACCCCGATGATAAAGTAGATATTTTTGAGAAGTTAGAGGTGTTGTTTTTGAATAGGAACAGGATTAATGATGTGAGTATGTCAACATTTTCTTAGTTAAGTATTGTCACTAGCAAAAAAAAAATCACATGTTAGGTTTTTATTACAACAGAACCCCATAAAGGTCGATTTACATCAAACGAGCGAATGCTCATTCTATCCCCACTACAGCTAATTCTTCTAGTGTAAACAGGCGTAGAGCATTCCTTCGTTGTTCTTAGTGCGTTCGCAAAGATTCTATGGAATATTCTAAGAATGCTCGCTCGCTTGATGTAAACGGCGCAAGAGCGCGCGAACAGTTGCTTAGAGCGTTCTAGCGTGTTCGGGCGTGCTCGCGCCACTGAGCGGTCTCATCAAAGCGTTTTTGTGTTCTAGCTCTAGGTCTATGTTCGTTTGATGTAAATCGATACCTCTAGCTTTCGTTTACACTAAAAGATTACGAAAGAATGCTCTTGTTCTAGCTCTAGCTCTATGTTCGTTTGATGTAAATCGATACCTCTAGCTTTCGTTTACACTAAAAGATTACGAAAGAATGCTCTTGTTCTAGCTCTAGCTCTATGTTCGTTTGATGTAAATCGACCTTAACTGGACGAGTTGTAACAACTTGCTAACAAACCAATAAGGATGCTTTGCACCATTTAACTAGAACGATAACCGAACCAAAACAACCCGTTAAATCGGTTATGGTTTGATTCGTTAAGGTCGATTTACATCAAACGAACATAGAGCTAGAGCTAGAACAAGAGCATTCTTTCGTAATCTTTTAGTGTAAACGAAAGCTAGAGGTATCGATTTACATCAAACGAACATAGAGCTAGAGCTAGAACAATCGCTAGAACACAAAAACGCTTTGATGAGACCGCTCAATGGCGCGAGCACGTCCGAACACGCTAGAACGCTCTAAGCAACTGTTCGCGCGCTCTTGCGCCGTTTACATCAAGCGAGCGAGCATTCTTGGAATATTCCATAGAATCTTTGCGAACGCACTAAGAACAACGAAGGAATGCTCTACGCCTGTTTACACTAGAAGAATTAGCTGTAGTGGGGATAGAATGAGCATTCGCTCGTTTGATGTAAATCGACCTTTATAGTTAAAGATGCAACTCACCCTTAGTGCTTGCGACTCTGCATACAAATGTACATATAAACTGTATCCTTCTAAAGTATAAATATGGGAAAAAAGTTAACTCCTACGAAGCCACACTCCTTCTTATCTCGTTAATAGACTATACTTTAAATACAACAAAGGGGTCTTACTCGACCCGTTTGTCACGGGTTGACTACCCGTGACCACGGTCGGTGCAATTCGGCAGAAACATCGGGAAAAAAGAGGTATCGTAAACCTTTTATAGTTTCATCGTGAGTAAGACCCGTTTGTTGTCTAAAATATGTGTACAAATCGCGAAAGTTTAAAAACATTTATACTTACTATACTCTAAATCTTATAGTAAAATCTTTCTCTCATACATTTCAGTGGAGATCACTAAGCGAGCTGAACAAACTGAACGGTCTGAAGAAGCTATACTTTCTAAAGAACCCCATACAAGAGAATGACGACTATGATACTGGCTCACAACTTATTATGGCTAAGATTGATACGCTACAGGTAAGGCATGAACGCACATCAACATACCTCAATCTGTCAAATTTCTTCAATAGATTTTCAACTTTATCACAATAGAGGAAGGTTAATGTTCCTTTGTGTAATCTGATGGCGTCTGTACAATAAGGGTTTTGATAAGAATCAATTCTATACTAATACTAGCTTCTGCTAGCGGTTGCACCCGCGTCTCGTGGGAACTCCGCCGCGCACCCGGATAAAAAGTAGCCTATAGCCTTCCTCGATAAATGGGCTATCAAACACTGAAAGAATTTTTCAAATCGGACCAGTAGTTCCTGAGATTAGTGCGTTCAAACAAAAAAACAAACTCTTCAGCTAAAGAGTTTTGTTTGTTTGAACTTCTAATCTCAATCTCACTGCACTCACTCAACTGCTAATGTCAGGAACGAGTGGACTGATTTTAATAATTATATCAGTGTTAGATAGCCTCATTATCGAGGAAGGCTATCCTATTTATCCGAGTCTGATGATGAGTTGTTCGCACGGGACGCAAGTGAAACCTTTGGCAGAAGCTAGTCTAGAATATTAGAACTCAGGTGGCTTGCTGTCAATCATAGTCTAGAAAAAGGCTAGACAGATGATCCATATTTTCTTCAGACTACCTAAAACATACTTTTAACCTTTTTCCGTATTTCCAGGAACTAAATGGCTCGACAATCACACGGGAGCTGCGCCGCGGTGCTGAATACGATTATATGAAGAAATACGGCGCCGAGTGGAAGCTGGCACAAGCTGACCCAGCCGCACAGCTCGCCTTCAGCTTGGAGCACTGTCGGTTCACTGAACTTATTAACAGTAAGTTATTTAATTCCTCTCTTTGTCATCAAAGTCAAAATCGTTAATTAAAACTAGGCTAAAAATTAGCACTTTTACACGTCAAATTACATTAGACTGCACCCCCCAAAAACCCCTTCTTTCACCGCTTAATCGTCTTCTTCCTGCCCTGTTCCCAATTTTATATGAGGTCGGCGCAATATGTTTTCTGCTTCCATTTCTCCCTATCACTCGTCATACTGACATTCACTCTTACTCATGTCATCTTTCAGTTATATAGTTAGTTTAGTTCATCTCTTTATTTTATTGAAAGAATGGGATATGGGCATGAAAAAATTAACATACGACCATCCGAATTCAGAATATCCCTGTCGCTCTCGATGCCGATTTGGTTTTAGAAAGTTGGTAAAAAAGATGGTTTTATAGCCAGTCTGATGCTTAACTGAGGAATAGTAATGATAATGATAAAGATAAAAAGTCGTATATTCAAAGTAGGCTGAAAATCAGCACTTTTTGAAGGTCAATTTTACATAAGACAGCCCCCAAAACGCCCGCCCTTCACCACTTCCTATGTGTTTTTGCTGGGAAGAAGAAGTGGTGGAACAAACTCCCCAGCAACACAAATCTGTCTGTATGGTTTGAAGAACCGGTTTTATACAAAAAAGATAAATTAATACATGAAGTATACTATTTAATTAGATATTTACCCATGTTGGCTAGCACAACCCTTTATACCCATACCTATAACTCAAGCAGCTACAAAAGAAAATGGTTAACCTATTAAAGATAAAAAAAAGTATAATGCCTCCATTCGGTGAAAATAGGTATAGCTTTAAAGTGTGCCCACCCACATGCGCAACTGTTTTCTATAGGCTATAGGTACATCTGCCACATTAACAAATGAAAACGGCGAACTAGGACCACAATTCGTACCATAAGTAATATAAAGCCTCTCAATTATTTAGCAGTTTTTAATTTTGGCGAGTCTTAACAAAGGGGAACATTAGATTCAGTACTCAACTGCCTCAAGTTAGACTCAGATATAGATAAGAAAAACATTGAAGATGTCTCATGTCTAATCTTTTTATTTTTCAGAATACGGCATTCCAGAAGACAGCTTGCTAGTAAAACAACCGAAAACCATGACGCTCACATCACAACTGTTAGAAATAGTGTTACGAGACGAAAACGGCAAATCCTTCAAAAAGAAATTCCCGTCCTCCATGTTTGTGCAAAAGCTGGTAACACTCGCACAAAGACTGTTCCCAAGAGCCGGCTACATTGGCCCACCAACATTATATTTACTCGATGATCAAATGAAAGGCGCTGAAATATGTCTCGACAATGTTATGAAAGACCTCGCCTACTATTCCGTCAAAAATGGGGACACAATTCTGGTTAAATTTAGGTAAATTATTTTCCCCCGACTGGCAACACAAATCAAGATGGCCGTTGATTTTAATTGGCGCGCATTTTAATGTATTTATTTATGAAACTTATTGAGCTTTGTAAATAACGTTATCTCGAAATTGTACCTGTATTTATGGTGAATATTATTTTTCCTCAAAATAAATGTTCAATTATGTATTTTTATTTGTATGTTTTATTTACGATGAACACTAAATAACCAATTTCAAACCCTCTTGCTATTCTGCCATTTCTTTATCCTGTGAAACTCGCCACGCGGCAGCGTGTCAAGCCAAGTTCAAGCAAAAGGAACTGGCTGGTCAGCGCAGAGTCAGTGGCGTAGCTAGCCGCTAAACCGCGGGCCCCGGGGCAAATAGAAAAATGAGGCCCCTTAAAAAAAGAAAGGGATATGTATCATGCGCGAACAGAGCGAGCTTTTTTTTTAGGTCGCAGAGAGACACGAACCATTTGGTGCCACTTTTTATCCCTCCATAATCCGCATGTCCGACTGCATGGGTTTCAAACCTTTTGTAATTATTGGTTCCAGTTTGTTTGCCAGGTTCTGAATTCAGATTTTATATAATTTATCTGAAGAGTGTATTCAAAAGCTATGATAAAAAAGCTCTAAAAATGTTATCCTGGGGATTAAAATATTCTTCAACAACCGCGGAAACTTCCTTCAAATGTTCGAAATTCAAAAAAAATTGGCAGTGTTGTCCTAACAAAAAACGAGAGGTAGTTAAGTAAAATTCTACTTACCTATATACTCTCCAGAATTGCATACACAACAAGGGATGAAATCGTAACTGCTCAATATTGAAATAACGTGGTATTATGTATGTTTTGATAATCATGTCTAATCCATGAAAGAAAAGCAAACTGCAAGGTCATTGTTATTAATACAGAACAGATGTGACCTTTAATTTAACAATCGTTATGTTTGATTTGAATAAGTAACAGCTGGAGCCTAGGAGGACCTGGTTTATATTGATAATCATTTAATGTTTATCCAATCATATTTATTTTATCGTTAGTAGCCGTGAGTCGTGCGTGGACGCTGAAGTGAAAGACATAAAAAACTCAATTAATCTAAAAAATCTAACAAGTATTCAATAAAAGCATTGCACTTCTCAGTGCGTATATTTTCATTGTGAAAATTATTAAATTAAAAAAAAATATAACCGAATTGATAAAATTATTGTAAAATAAAAGTGAAAACGAGAACAAACTAACAGTTAACACTGGCCACATCGAACTCGATCGCTATTGGTAACCGTTGTGTCAACAAAACTTTTTTGTTTACAAATGGCCACGGGTGACAAATTCAAATTTGAAACACGTATTTGTGATATGAATAGTGATTTTTATCGATAATCTAGTTGTATATGTCGTGTTTAATATGGGAAATTGTCTGGGAAGTATTTTTCGGCGTCGAAACCAGCGTCGTCACATCGTGCTGATACTAATCGGGTTGGATAACGCGGGAAAAACGAAAACTGTGAACAATTTGGCCGGCGAGAAGGATGATAAGGTTTTGCCGACTGTGGGTTTTAAAGCTGTGAATTTAGTGCATAAAGATACTCCTGTGACAATATACGACTTGGGCGGAGGCCCTCATTTCCGTCAGATTTGGTCTCAGTATTACAGCGAGGTGCACGGTGTGATTTTCGTCATAGATTCGAGTGATTTTACACGGTTGGACGAGTGCAGGGCTGTGCTTGAAGAGGTTTTATCGCACGACAAAATATCAGGTATGTTTTTTATTAACATTTTGCAATTTATCGTCATGGTAACTGGGGGGCTGATTCATGTTGGGATTACGTCGTAAATACGTTCTTTCGAAACACCATGATTCATACCTACTTACTTGAAAATTTCGGTAAATTTAAAAAGTAACTACCCATTTATTAACATCTTTATTCTACATAATTTCTAATAGGCTTGTCCACGGCACGAAGTTTTATACATAATAAATCAATTCGGTATCAATCCTTGCCAATATGAGTTCAACTTGTTCTCAAAATCAAAAATGTTTTAATACGAAGTCCATTACCTTTATTAAGACGAAACCTCTCAGTCTCCCCCTCGTCTAGGTTTAATAACTTACCTACACGCTATGCCACTACGGCCGACAATAATTCCGCTCTTATCAGAATTGCCATAAAAATGTACCGTCCACCTTGATTCATTCCACACGCAAGTCCGATTCTAGTTCTAGGTCATCTCAATTACTTATAAGAATTTCTTAGTTTAATGACCTGCTTGTAGGTAAAAAAAGTCTANTAAACGAAAGCTAGAGGTATCGATTTACATCAAACGAACATAGAGCTAGAGCTAGAACAATCGCTAGAACACAAAAACGCTTTGATGAGACCGCTCAATGGCGCGAGCACGTCCGAACACGCTAGAACGCTCTAAGCAACTGTTCGCGCGCTCTTGCGCCGTTTACATCAAGCGAGCGAGCATTCTTGGAATATTCCATAGAATCTTTGCGAACGCACTAAGAACAACGAAGGAATGCTCTACGCCTGTTTACACTAGAAGAATTAGCTGTAGTGGGGATAGAATGAGCATTCGCTCGTTTGATGTAAATCGACCTTTATAGTTAAAGATGCAACTCACCCTTAGTGCTTGCGACTCTGCATACAAATGTACATATAAACTGTATCCTTCTAAAGTATAAATATGGGAAAAAAGTTAACTCCTACGAAGCCACACTCCTTCTTATCTCGTTAATAGACTATACTTTAAATACAACAAAGGGGTCTTACTCGACCCGTTTGTCACGGGTTGACTACCCGTGACCACGGTCGGTGCAATTCGGCAGAAACATCGGGAAAAAAGAGGTATCGTAAACCTTTTATAGTTTCATCGTGAGTAAGACCCGTTTGTTGTCTAAAATATGTGTACAAATCGCGAAAGTTTAAAAACATTTATACTTACTATACTCTAAATCTTATAGTAAAATCTTTCTCTCATACATTTCAGTGGAGATCACTAAGCGAGCTGAACAAACTGAACGGTCTGAAGAAGCTATACTTTCTAAAGAACCCCATACAAGAGAATGACGACTATGATACTGGCTCACAACTTATTATGGCTAAGATTGATACGCTACAGGTAAGGCATGAACGCACATCAACATACCTCAATCTGTCAAATTTCTTCAATAGATTTTCAACTTTATCACAATAGAGGAAGGTTAATGTTCCTTTGTGTAATCTGATGGCGTCTGTACAATAAGGGTTTTGATAAGAATCAATTCTATACTAATACTAGCTTCTGCTAGCGGTTGCACCCGCGTCTCGTGGGAACTCCGCCGCGCACCCGGATAAAAAGTAGCCTATAGCCTTCCTCGATAAATGGGCTATCAAACACTGAAAGAATTTTTCAAATCGGACCAGTAGTTCCTGAGATTAGTGCGTTCAAACAAAAAAACAAACTCTTCAGCTAAAGAGTTTTGTTTGTTTGAACTTCTAATCTCAATCTCACTGCACTCACTCAACTGCTAATGTCAGGAACGAGTGGACTGATTTTAATAATTATATCAGTGTTAGATAGCCTCATTATCGAGGAAGGCTATCCTATTTATCCGAGTCTGATGATGAGTTGTTCGCACGGGACGCAAGTGAAACCTTTGGCAGAAGCTAGTCTAGAATATTAGAACTCAGGTGGCTTGCTGTCAATCATAGTCTAGAAAAAGGCTAGACAGATGATCCATATTTTCTTCAGACTACCTAAAACATACTTTTAACCTTTTTCCGTATTTCCAGGAACTAAATGGCTCGACAATCACACGGGAGCTGCGCCGCGGTGCTGAATACGATTATATGAAGAAATACGGCGCCGAGTGGAAGCTGGCACAAGCTGACCCAGCCGCACAGCTCGCCTTCAGCTTGGAGCACTGTCGGTTCACTGAACTTATTAACAGTAAGTTATTTAATTCCTCTCTTTGTCATCAAAGTCAAAATCGTTAATTAAAACTAGGCTAAAAATTAGCACTTTTACACGTCAAATTACATTAGACTGCACCCCCCAAAAACCCCTTCTTTCACCGCTTAATCGTCTTCTTCCTGCCCTGTTCCCAATTTTATATGAGGTCGGCGCAATATGTTTTCTGCTTCCATTTCTCCCTATCACTCGTCATACTGACATTCACTCTTACTCATGTCATCTTTCAGTTATATAGTTAGTTTAGTTCATCTCTTTATTTTATTGAAAGAATGGGATATGGGCATGAAAAAATTAACATACGACCATCCGAATTCAGAATATCCCTGTCGCTCTCGATGCCGATTTGGTTTTAGAAAGTTGGTAAAAAAGATGGTTTTATAGCCAGTCTGATGCTTAACTGAGGAATAGTAATGATAATGATAAAGATAAAAAGTCGTATATTCAAAGTAGGCTGAAAATCAGCACTTTTTGAAGGTCAATTTTACATAAGACAGCCCCCAAAACGCCCGCCCTTCACCACTTCCTATGTGTTTTTGCTGGGAAGAAGAAGTGGTGGAACAAACTCCCCAGCAACACAAATCTGTCTGTATGGTTTGAAGAACCGGTTTTATACAAAAAAGATAAATTAATACATGAAGTATACTATTTAATTAGATATTTACCCATGTTGGCTAGCACAACCCTTTATACCCATACCTATAACTCAAGCAGCTACAAAAGAAAATGGTTAACCTATTAAAGATAAAAAAAAGTATAATGCCTCCATTCGGTGAAAATAGGTATAGCTTTAAAGTGTGCCCACCCACATGCGCAACTGTTTTCTATAGGCTATAGGTACATCTGCCACATTAACAAATGAAAACGGCGAACTAGGACCACAATTCGTACCATAAGTAATATAAAGCCTCTCAATTATTTAGCAGTTTTTAATTTTGGCGAGTCTTAACAAAGGGGAACATTAGATTCAGTACTCAACTGCCTCAAGTTAGACTCAGATATAGATAAGAAAAACATTGAAGATGTCTCATGTCTAATCTTTTTATTTTTCAGAATACGGCATTCCAGAAGACAGCTTGCTAGTAAAACAACCGAAAACCATGACGCTCACATCACAACTGTTAGAAATAGTGTTACGAGACGAAAACGGCAAATCCTTCAAAAAGAAATTCCCGTCCTCCATGTTTGTGCAAAAGCTGGTAACACTCGCACAAAGACTGTTCCCAAGAGCCGGCTACATTGGCCCACCAACATTATATTTACTCGATGATCAAATGAAAGGCGCTGAAATATGTCTCGACAATGTTATGAAAGACCTCGCCTACTATTCCGTCAAAAATGGGGACACAATTCTGGTTAAATTTAGGTAAATTATTTTCCCCCGACTGGCAACACAAATCAAGATGGCCGTTGATTTTAATTGGCGCGCATTTTAATGTATTTATTTATGAAACTTATTGAGCTTTGTAAATAACGTTATCTCGAAATTGTACCTGTATTTATGGTGAATATTATTTTTCCTCAAAATAAATGTTCAATTATGTATTTTTATTTGTATGTTTTATTTACGATGAACACTAAATAACCAATTTCAAACCCTCTTGCTATTCTGCCATTTCTTTATCCTGTGAAACTCGCCACGCGGCAGCGTGTCAAGCCAAGTTCAAGCAAAAGGAACTGGCTGGTCAGCGCAGAGTCAGTGGCGTAGCTAGCCGCTAAACCGCGGGCCCCGGGGCAAATAGAAAAATGAGGCCCCTTAAAAAAAGAAAGGGATATGTATCATGCGCGAACAGAGCGAGCTTTTTTTTTAGGTCGCAGAGAGACACGAACCATTTGGTGCCACTTTTTATCCCTCCATAATCCGCATGTCCGACTGCATGGGTTTCAAACCTTTTGTAATTATTGGTTCCAGTTTGTTTGCCAGGTTCTGAATTCAGATTTTATATAATTTATCTGAAGAGTGTATTCAAAAGCTATGATAAAAAAGCTCTAAAAATGTTATCCTGGGGATTAAAATATTCTTCAACAACCGCGGAAACTTCCTTCAAATGTTCGAAATTCAAAAAAAATTGGCAGTGTTGTCCTAACAAAAAACGAGAGGTAGTTAAGTAAAATTCTACTTACCTATATACTCTCCAGAATTGCATACACAACAAGGGATGAAATCGTAACTGCTCAATATTGAAATAACGTGGTATTATGTATGTTTTGATAATCATGTCTAATCCATGAAAGAAAAGCAAACTGCAAGGTCATTGTTATTAATACAGAACAGATGTGACCTTTAATTTAACAATCGTTATGTTTGATTTGAATAAGTAACAGCTGGAGCCTAGGAGGACCTGGTTTATATTGATAATCATTTAATGTTTATCCAATCATATTTATTTTATCGTTAGTAGCCGTGAGTCGTGCGTGGACGCTGAAGTGAAAGACATAAAAAACTCAATTAATCTAAAAAATCTAACAAGTATTCAATAAAAGCATTGCACTTCTCAGTGCGTATATTTTCATTGTGAAAATTATTAAATTAAAAAAAAATATAACCGAATTGATAAAATTATTGTAAAATAAAAGTGAAAACGAGAACAAACTAACAGTTAACACTGGCCACATCGAACTCGATCGCTATTGGTAACCGTTGTGTCAACAAAACTTTTTTGTTTACAAATGGCCACGGGTGACAAATTCAAATTTGAAACACGTATTTGTGATATGAATAGTGATTTTTATCGATAATCTAGTTGTATATGTCGTGTTTAATATGGGAAATTGTCTGGGAAGTATTTTTCGGCGTCGAAACCAGCGTCGTCACATCGTGCTGATACTAATCGGGTTGGATAACGCGGGAAAAACGAAAACTGTGAACAATTTGGCCGGCGAGAAGGATGATAAGGTTTTGCCGACTGTGGGTTTTAAAGCTGTGAATTTAGTGCATAAAGATACTCCTGTGACAATATACGACTTGGGCGGAGGCCCTCATTTCCGTCAGATTTGGTCTCAGTATTACAGCGAGGTGCACGGTGTGATTTTCGTCATAGATTCGAGTGATTTTACACGGTTGGACGAGTGCAGGGCTGTGCTTGAAGAGGTTTTATCGCACGACAAAATATCAGGTATGTTTTTTATTAACATTTTGCAATTTATCGTCATGGTAACTGGGGGGCTGATTCATGTTGGGATTACGTCGTAAATACGTTCTTTCGAAACACCATGATTCATACCTACTTACTTGAAAATTTCGGTAAATTTAAAAAGTAACTACCCATTTATTAACATCTTTATTCTACATAATTTCTAATAGGCTTGTCCACGGCACGAAGTTTTATACATAATAAATCAATTCGGTATCAATCCTTGCCAATATGAGTTCAACTTGTTCTCAAAATCAAAAATGTTTTAATACGAAGTCCATTACCTTTATTAAGACGAAACCTCTCAGTCTCCCCCTCGTCTAGGTTTAATAACTTACCTACACGCTATGCCACTACGGCCGACAATAATTCCGCTCTTATCAGAATTGCCATAAAAATGTACCGTCCACCTTGATTCATTCCACACGCAAGTCCGATTCTAGTTCTAGGTCATCTCAATTACTTATAAGAATTTCTTAGTTTAATGACCTGCTTGTAGGTAAAAAAAGTCTAAATAACCTATCTAACTCTGGATTTGCTTACCAGAGATAGGAATTTGACATTACTTGTATGGGGCTAATGTCAAAATTCTATCACTAGTAAGCAAATCCAGGGATAGACAGAATATTGATTTCCGCAGTTAGCCTACAGGTAGGATTAATAGATGTAGATAGGCAAGTTAGAAAATATTGATATGCTTTTGGTGTGAGGTCTCGCTTTTCAGCCTTTACAAAATGCGTTATGTAAGGATTCACTTCAGCAAAATCGTCTGCGACCATAACTTGAACCCGAGCCGGGCGCAGGAAGTTGCCAAGAAGGCCAATAATACCGCCCCACCCCATGGTCTTTCCTGGCAAAGCCTGGGTCCTCGTCTAGGAAGCTCTCGGGTTTATTTGGAGCTGGTTGGGTTTTATGCTTGGAGAGGGACCAATAGAACTGCCCCATGGTCTTGCCTGGCAAAGGCTGGGTACTCGCCTCGGAGGCTCTCAGGTTCGTAAGCGTATGCTTGGAGAAGGGCTAGTTTCTACTTTGTTGGAAGAAAGGGATGCTGGTCCTCATTCGGAAGCGGTCTCTCCGTTCGCATACCGGTCTGTTGTGCTACTCATTTTTCGTGCAGTTGTACTTCGTGACATGGTGGGCAAGCTCTTAGAGAGAGCAATTTCAAACCGCCTTGTCTGTCGAGCACCCTGTGAGGATGGGACCGTGTTACCGGATCACGCTTTTATTTCTTCATAATATCAGAAATTAAACACCCCAAAAGAAATAAAGTGAGCCTTCGAAAGAAATAAGAGCGATATAATGTTGAAAACACTACATTAAACGGCCAATGCAACTGTAGGGACACATGTAAGTACGAATGGCAGAGTGCAAGGTAAGCTAAATCGTATGTGAGCGT
>NWSH02000571.1:1653677-1686412 GCA_002382865.2 Heliothis virescens
GTCACAACATGTGAAATACTAAAAACCTTACTGTCACGTAGACTAAGTTTTTAACCATTTCAAATATGTGCCGTTGATAGTGTGCGGCAATGCTTCGCATATCCGCACAACGTGTTTATACGTCCCCCGCGCTTCCCGCGCTCCTACACTCAGTGCGACAGTGTCACCTGGGGGTGCGCTCGAGTTCCAGTGACGACTTTGTGGCGAATCGTAATTTTGGCAGAGACAAAAAATCGTAAGTATTTAGTTTATGTTATTATTTTATTGTTACTTGGCTCTCAACTATATTAGAATATAATGAATAAATAAGTTTATTGTATGAAATTGGTATATAATGGGTTATTTTGTTTGTTTTTAGATGGATAAGCGCAAGACAAGACTAATAAGAATTTTCGACGTTTTCGACAACTCTACCGAGGCGAATCCTTACCAGGATGATGATGGACACTTGGATAAATATATTGCCCCACAAGAGAATACATCAGGTAGTTGCTGGGCAGTTTGTTGCACCACTTCTTCTTCCCAGCAAAAACACATAGGAAGTAGTGAAGGGCGGGTGTTTTTGGGGCTGTCTTATGTAATTTTGACGTTTGAAAAGTGCTGTTTTCAGCCTGCTTTGAATAAATGCTTTTTGAGTGAAAGTTCTCGTTCTTTTAATTACCGACAGAAATTGGCAAAAACCACTACGGACGTTATTATACGTTGTATCGATACACGTCTTATTAGTTTCGCTTATAATGACAGAACGTATGCATACGATGATGTGATAAAACGATTCTGTCATGTTATCTTTAAAACGTATAATATCATGGGACTCTACGTATTTATACGTCATATAAATTTGTATGAAGATTTATTGTGTCATTCTAGAACACAGACTCAAGCGGTACCGTCCGCGAACGTGTTAATAATACACAGATAATTATAGTAAAGAGTTACACTGAGCATTAAACGACAAAAGATTTTCTAAAAAACATCTAAATAACGTACGTAAGTCAGACTCGTTTGAGCAAGACGTAGATTTTGAACAAATAAACAATTTTACAAACAGTCTTCATTTGACACTTTTAGGCCTTTGCCACACTAGACGGAAATCCCGTCGCCGAACTTCAGCGGCGGTCAATCCGTTCTATACGGTACCAGCCACACTGAATATTCAGTGGCAGATCATCAGTCGGCTGCCTGCCTACTAAACGTTCAGTGTCACACATTCTGTGCGTGCGTCGTCACTGCGAGTTACCCGCTGAATGTGGCGCAATGCATACAAATACCTGTAATGCAACGTTACCGATCTTACGCTGACGGAAGATCGGTGCGCGGACGACCGAGCAGACGCGCACGAGTGACGGTCCGCTCCGAGCGCGGGATCGTCCGCGACGGAACGACCGATCTTCCGCGTAGTGTGCCCGTTATTTGTATTTTATATGCAATAAAATGTATTGGCGTTCCGCCGCGGAAGCTCGGTGACGGAATTTCCGTCTAGTGTGGCAAAGGCCTTAAACACAAAAAACAGTTCTGATTGAATAGTTGACTCCAACCATTTTTTTCGAGACACAAGATATTTGAATTCATCTTTTTGTTATAAGGCCTAAAATCTTTTCATAGTACATGAAAAATAACGTACCAAGCTATGGTATTGTCATACCAAATTATGGTACAATAGAGTTTAAACGTTTAAAAATGTTAATTTGGTGGTATCAACTTCACAATTATTATTATAATTCATTACATAAAGTGCATTTACTTGCAGTTATACGTATACCGCTAAAAACTTCAAATATATACATATTACAATAAAATTTTCGTTTAAATACTAAATAATTTCATTTGTGTTTTTTGTCAATTAATTTTGAATTCTTTCTTTTAACTTGCATGAAGTTTATTAAAATAAGGAAGACGAAAAGGGCTTAATAATCTCTTGATGACAGAATGGGGCCAACTTTTTAAACGTTGGTTTACTTTTAATCAAAGTATATTGATTAATTGAGGCCAAAATCAATAGCAATATATGACTTTAGAAATGACAAAAGTCAGTCTTAATCTGGCACTGTTTAAGATTTTTAGCTAACAAGTAAAGTCTATAGGAATGTAGTTGATAAATACAAAATACTATGAGTTTCAGAGGTTCTAGATATAATCCGTTGCCATACATAAGTAGTTTAAATTAAAAACCGGCCAAGTGCGAGTTGGACTCGCGCACGAAGGGTTCCGTACCATTATCTATGAAAAATAAACATAGGTAACTATTACCTACAACTAGCCAAAATACAAACATTTTTCACACGTTTATTGTATGGGGACCCCCCTTGATACATATATATATTTTTAATTTTTAGTATTTGTTATTATAGCGGCAACGGAAATGCATCATTTGTGAAAATTTCAGCTATCACAGTTAATGAGATACAGCGTGGAGACAGTCAACAAAGTGTTAGTAATAGTCCCGTTTTACCCTTTGGGTACGGAACCCTAATTAAAAACATTTCATTTTGTCAGATAGCTATCTAGAACTTTACCTAGAACCTCTGAGACTGGCCGTAAGTAAATAAAAGTTTTTAGGCTACCATGGCACAATATGGCAGATTTTAAAGAAATAAAATATTTCAAACTTTTTACCCCATATTTGTGGGAAAAGAAGGTGAAAAGTAAATATTCGTTTCGTTCGTTCTTGCGTATTGTAATGTTATTGGCAATCGTATTTTTACTTATATACTCAATGCTAGAATTCTGAAATAATGAGTAGCAGTTTTTTTTTCAGAAACGATTTAATATTTTCTGTTTATCTTTGTCAATAAATCTCACAAGGTTTTGTTTTTAACTATTTTTGTCAGGTAAAACCTTTTTATAAATCTTGGAATATTGTAAAACATTGTTAAAATATATCAAAAAGCTTTTTAAAAACAAAATTGTTGTACTTGGTTTTTTAACTGCTAAGAAAGTTTAATAAGCGTCAGTGGGAAGAGTAAATAATGGCATTTTCGGAAATTTTCTATCATATTACATAGTTGCTTAGGTTATTTTATAGTCATTATAAAATTATGTTCTAAGTTTACTTTAATGGTTAATTTACACTACAGTGCAATTATCGCTTGAAATTAAAGAGAAAATTGAGATAGGGATTGTTATTAAAATTAAAGCAAATATAAGCGAAAAAATAAAAGTAGATCAAAAATAAGAGAGAGAGGGAGAAAAGAGAAATAAAGAAGTGAGAAAGGCAAATATAGATTAAAAATATTTTATAGGTAGTTGAAAGAAATTAATAGGATTCATTCAGTTTACTTCAATGAAGTAAATCAAAGCTTTTAAAAACAGATTTACTAACAGAATCCGTAATCACGAAAATTGCACTATAGCATAAAACTAACCAACCAAAACTACCCCCAACAATTTTACCTAGAACTCTGTCTAATAGAATCATCATCAGCAAAACTAGCTCTATTCCTCCGCTCACATCGTTTCTGATGCTGCCTAATGAAAGCACTCAACCTATTCAGCAGAAACTGCTTATCATGACCTTCCAACACCAACTGGTTCTTCAGAACCGTCACCATATGCCTGTTTGCTGCAGCCACAGCCCAGTAATAGTACAAAAAGAACAATAACACAGCAAAAGCCGGTACTGCGAACGTAGAAGTCCCCAGTCTGAAGATAAATTCCCGTATTATGAACGGGAAGCCTTCAAATGTCTGAACTACAAACTCCCATACGTTATTGTAGCCTCTGTAAGGCCCACAGTTGATAGATGGGAATATTTCAGCAACAGAATAAGCAACGGGAGCAATGGATGCAATGAAACCCAGCAACAGAACCGACATGAACAAAGATTTTGACTTCGACGCTTTGTAGACTACCGGTGACGGCGTACAATTTGTCAGACAAGTGAATTTTTTTATATAGAAAATTAGGAAATAGAATATTGTGCCGATTATTGGTAGGAATGGACAGAAAAATGAGCCCATCCATATGATAGTTTGCGTGTACACTATATCTAAGACGTGTTTTGGCAAATAAAAGTCTTGTTCGCCTATTATTTTGAAACACCTGCTATTCGTGTGCCTCGCTAAGAACGCTCTGGGTAGGTTTATGAAGAAAGTCGTCACAAATTGTACGGCGAAATCCGTGAGGATTAACTTGTATAGCTGCTGTCCTACGTACGTCTCCCAGCATTCGAGTTTTGACGACGATTCGTCTTTAGTGTACGAACAGACAAACCCATTGTCTCTCACATACATATACATTTGGCTTAGAAGCACGGCTAAGGACGATAGCCTCAACAAAACTGTTCTTAGTAAAGTAATAATTAATACATGAGCCGGTGTATAACTCTCGAACTGTATTAAATAGCTAAATATTTCTGGGACTATGAGATTTAAAACTACTATACATATAAACGGTAGGAATTCTAGCAACGTGTTTTCTAGTTGGCCGAAGAACATGCCACCTTCTCTATATAGCCTTAAGGTAAATTTTTCAGTGTGAGTCACATTTACATCGATTCTTTCATCTTCAATATTTTCGGAAACTTCTTCATTCAATCTGTCCGTGGAGTAATTAAACGCGAAATATATTAAAACCCCTGAAGCAATTAATATTACGAAAACAATCAAATTGATAAGCAAACGTTTGAAATATATCAATATTTGTAACTCTCTAGTCCTTAATTGCCTTTCTTCGTTATATTTTTCCTCTTCCAAATAGCCTTTAATTTCGTTATACAAGGCTTTATGTTTAATTTTAGCTGATTTATCGTTGTGGATACAAAAATCCCAGCCACCGAACACAAGATTACAATACTTATAGAATTGCCCTTCATTTTCTACCAAACGCTCTTTGAAACCTTTAGCCGCAGTTTTCACAATCGCTATCAAAGAGAGAAGCACCCACGATATAGCGACGAGAATATAAGCCATCGGCATATTGTAATAAAGCTCACTTTCGAACAAATTGTTTAAAAAATACGTGTAAATCTGATCTGAGTATACACCATAGAAGAGTATGGTACGTTCCATCCACCCTGTGCCTTGGATGACATCGAGAAATACATTGGTATCCGTCAAATTCTTTGTTAGATAGTACTGGGAACAACAGATCGTAGAATTTTGTTCATAGCCATCACAATCGTACTCCACCTCTTTTAAGAGAGAAGTCGGGAGGATGAGAAAGAGGATAATGAGGATAGATATGGTGATGTTGAGGAATAGCAGCCACCTGAGGAAGAGGAAGTAGGAGACTACTCCGGTGCCGAACTTGCCTTCGATCTCCCTCATGGGGGAGTGCCAGAGTTCTAACTTGCCCACTATCTCGGAGAACCTTATTCGGAAGCGATGCCAGACTTTGCGTTGCCGCCATTGGAGTTGCTCGAAGCCTTGGAGACGGAGTTTTGTGGCATTCTGGAGGAAAAAAAGTTTATGCTCACAAATCTAGTTTTGATTTCCACAACATATAATAGATCAACACAAGTTTGTAGTAAAATCGAACGTCTTCTGTTGGAATATACGCATTTTGTACGTATTTACCTATACAAATATCCAAGTTCATATATAGCACACTTCAATCATTCGTCAAACATTCATTCATTCAATGTTCAGTTCAATCGCACATTCTGTAACTGACAATTATTCGAATTATAACAGTCGTTGAGACCACACGTCTTTTCTTTGTCTCACCTGCACCCATATCCAATATCTTCTATCGAAATGATCGAGAAAATTAGAGTACTCGACTCGAATATTATGAGATGTCACATAAGGAACTTAAGGTATGTTATTTAGAAGTTACAAAGGGCAATTTTACCATGTAAAGCATAGATATATACTCAATTGCATCTAGTATCGACGCCAAGAAGCCTTCTAGCGGATTTGTTAAAAGTCTCGACACTAGGACTTATTAGGTGATTAAACCTACAGCTCACTCGATAAGAACGTATTGGTAACGGCCTAGGCAGATGATAATAATAGTAAAATCTTATTTACCTGTAGTCTAGCCTTTAATTCACGTTTCTGGTTCATAGGAACTGGCATCGCTTTGATCTGCATGATCTCCTCCCATGTACGCTCCTCATTTGATAAGTTCTCTGCAAATTAAAATATTTATTGGCAATTACATAAGTATTTTATTACATAGGAAAATGTCTGAAGTTATGTGTATTTATAGTGCTTTCGTTTTATGATAAGTTCTAATTTTTCCATCACACGCTTATTGCTTGAGAGCGATAGCGAGACAAATAAACCAACAAAATAAACTTATTTTAAAATAATTAAATAGATATTTATGGTTAATAAACTAAATAAACGATGTTAAAAATTATGAGTTTAAAGAATGTTGAAAATGTCAAATGCATGAAACGGAACGTGACTTGCTTCAATATAGATTGCCGCAAGTTACAGAATCGATAAAAAAATCGATGTAGGGTAGCAGCCATATAAAAATTCGCAATTCCGATTCCATTTCCTTTGCCAAGCGATTCGATGATTTAAGGTAATCCATTAAGTTTCGTTAGGTTACATTACTATTATTATAAGTTACTAGCTTCCGCCAGGGGTTTCACCCGCTTCCCTTGGGAAAATAAAAGTAAGAAAAGCAGTATAGTAGGAAGGCTATAGCCTTCCTCGATAAATGGGCTATCTAACACTGAAATAATTTTTCAAACCGGACCAGTAGTTCCTGTGATTAGCGCGTTCAAACAAACTCTTCAGCTTTATAATATTAGAAAGATGAACTGTCAGGGAACTCATTATAAAACGAAAGCACTATAGTTGGATTAACGGCCAATTACACATGTTTCAGATAAATCTATCTGACACACAGTGCCATAGCTTTTAATTTTGACAATTTTTCTATGGCATGATCTGTTAGTTAGCTATCTAGAACTTTATCTGGAACCTATGAAACTGTCCGTTATAGTAAAAAAAAAAACAATTCTAGAGCTACTTCTAGGTAATAACTAAAATGTATCTGGTCAGATAATGTATTTACAGGAAATATATAAACTGTATTGTACTTTTGCTATAATAAAGTGTTATTTGAGTATGATAAGCTCAAACTTTATCATCACGTTTTGTTATTTACTTTATCTGACTGCTGAAGTAGGGTTTTATTTTATGCATACTCGATGTAGACAATATGGCAATATTATTCACACTTCGGTCAATTATGAAAACTCTCATGTTGAAAAACAATACCTACAAATATTTTTTTAATCACACATATTAAGAAAAAAAAATACTGGAAATAGTAAAAAACCGGCCAAGTGCGAGTTGGACTCGCGCACGAAGGGTTCCGTACCATTATCTATGAAAAATAAACATGTCTATTACCTACAACTACTTAGTCAAAAGACAAACATTTTTCACACGTTTATTGTATAAATTAATATTTTTATTTTTAGTATTTGTTGTTATAGCGGCAACGGAAAAATATTACTAAATACTTAATAGGACAAATATTTCTTATCTAGCTTCCGCCAGCGGTTTCACCCGCTTTCCCGGATAAAAGTAGCCTTTAGCCTTACTCGATAAACTACTAACACTGAAATAATTTTTCAAATCGGAGTATTTCCTGAGATTAGTGCGTTCAAACAAACAAACTCTTCAGCTTTATAATATTAGTATAGATATTTTGTTGTTCTATAGTTATAGGTACAGACAACAGCACATCAAGTTACCACAATCTGTCAAATTTCTGCAATAGAATTTCAACCTTATCACAATGGAGGTAGGCTAATGTTCTATTACTAAAAGACAGATTCGTATACGATGACCTGCTGATGTCTGTACCAACAGCAAAAAAAAAACAAAATTCTACGTACTCTCCATTTCCGCAAACACAGACCACTTTACCGTATAACAGTGAAAACACAACTGATAATGATAGGAGAACCCTGACCCGTCCGTACTCTAACGTCGCTAATTGTTGCAGTTTATTCCCGTGAGTTTTCGTTAATTGTCTACTAATTGAACTGGACTGTGGCCGTTCGTTTCATAGGTTCACGTCTAGCGGGCAGTTTCATAGGTTCCAGATTAAATAGGTTCTAGATAGATATCTGCCAGATACTGCCATAGAAAAATAATCAAAATTAAAAAAAACGAAACCTGTGAAACTGGCCTTTCTGTCTACAAAAAACCGGCCAAGTGCGAGTTGGACTCGCACATGAAGGGTTCCGTACCCCATCCTCCTTAATTTTTTCGTTCATTTTTAGTATTTGTTGTTATAGCGGCAACGGAAATACATCATTTGTGAAAATTTCAGCTTTCTAGCTATCACGGTTAGTGAGATACAGCGTGGAGACAGACAGACAGACAGACAACGAAGTCTTAGTAATAGGGTCCCGTTTTACCCTTTGAGTATGGAACCCTAACTCATTAACCGTGATAGCTAGAAAGCTGAAATTTTCACAAATGATGTATTTCACTTGCCGCTATAACAACAAATACTAAAAATTAAAAAGAATATGTATTAAGGGTGGTCGGTCCCCATACAATAAACGTACGGAACCCTTCATGCGCGAGTCCAACTCGCACTTGGCCGGATTTTTTATAAAATTATGTGACTTACCAGATAAATCAGGTAACATAGACAGGTGTATATCCCGGCTCTGCGTGGTCCTGGCGTAGGTAGACTGCCGGCGTTCATTCTGAGAACGAGCGCGCTTCACCGTTGTGGCTGTGAACAAATGATTCATTGTCACTAATGATAGATACTGGGATGTTTCTTTGTCTGTCTGTGTGGTGGGTTTTTTGGATATTTAATAACACTAAAATTATAAACGCGGTAATTTGTAAACGGATTTTGATCATGGCAGTAATATAGTTTACATTAGCATTTTTTTTAATTCAAATAGGCCTAAAAGTTCTTTCGAAACGTCAAGCTAGTTGCACGGTTCCAAGAAGTGGGTCTCATGGAGAAGAACCGACAAGAAACTCCATGGACACTCTTTTAAAAGAAGCAAGTGTTGACTATAGTTTTCTTACAGTAGGTACAAGATATCCCTGAGAAAGTTACATAAGGCTACTTTTTCCGGGTGCAAAATCAAAATCAAAAAGCATTTATTCAAAGTAGGCTGAAAACAGCACTTTTCGAACGTCAAAATTACATGAGACAGCCCCAAACACGCCCGCCCTTTACCACTTTCTACGTGTTTTTGCCGGGAAGAAGAAGTGGCGCAACAAACGCCCCAGCAACACATGCGGTAATCTACCTCAAGACGCGAGTGAAACCGCTGTAGGAAACTAGTATCCAACAAACTAGAAACGAAACATTCTGCTAACGGATCGTTTTGTAGACATAATAAGAATCTTTGTATAATAAACAGTGGAATTGGTATTTATTTTTGTTTTATTTCTTCAGTGTATAAAAAATATGAAAAAGAACACCTACTAAGCGATAAAATAACTAAACTTATTTCAATAATCACCTAAATTATTTTAAAGGAATACTTTTATATGCACGTTCACAGACGTTAATTGTACATTGAGGAAAATGTACTACAAATGAATTACGACATTATGTTAGAATAAACGTGACTGCAAGATTTCCCAAATACGTATTAACGGATGTGGTAATAAAGGTATCTACTATAGTGGGTACTGTAAGTATTCTATTCGTTCATTTTCTTCCTATAATTTACATATAGGAAACGCATCAAAATATGTATATCTTATTTTGTTCAAATATAACAAACTAGCTGTTTTTCGCGTTTTCACCCGTGTCCCGTGGCAACTACTGCCCGTACCCGGATAAAATATAGCAAAATGTTACTCGAGGATAATCTAGCTTTTCAACAGGGAAAGATTTTTTTAAATCTCTCCAATATTTTCGGAGCTAGCTAGGATTCAGTGCTTTTGGGTACAAACAACTTTTTTCTAATTTCATAGAAGAATTGACACAAACTGAAACACATTTCATTCAGTTGTTTCAAATTTAACTTCGGCCAGCCGGATAAAAAGTAGCCTATTGCCTTCTTCGATAGATTTTCAAATCGGACCAGTAGTTCCTGCGATTAGCGCGTTCAAACCACCAAACTCTAACTTTACGACATTAGTATAGATAAAACCAATATTATCTAGCAGATAACTGCTATCATGGAATTCCCAATTATTTTATAGGATATAAAGATTTATATTGTTGCCGTCAATTGCTTTCAAGTGTGTTTTATTTACGCTGATAATTACTGATAACTTTGTTTACTATTGATAGGTTGAACAAACGCAAGTGCGATTACCTTAATAGCTATTTTATTTATGACTTGTTGTTAGCCCCGGCTTTGTCTACGTCCTGAGAGAACTACTTTGAGCACTTGGGTAAAAAGTAGTCTACATATAGAAGCTGTTGTACAGACAACAGCACATCAAGTTACCACAATCTGTCAAATTTCTGCAATAGATTTTCAACCTTATCACAATAGAGATAGGTTAATGTTTGACTAGTAAAATTTAACGGGTTCGGGTATCGTGACCTGCTGTTGTCTGTACCATCTCAGGCTCCTATCTACATACCGAACTTTATCTAAAGCGGCTCAGGCATATTTGCGTGTAAGCTTCAAGCAAACAAACGCACTTACACCTTTATGATAATACTAGCTTTTGCCAGCGGTTTCACCCGTTTCCCGAGGGATCTAATTCCCGCACCCGGATAAAAAGTAGCCCATTTTTTATTCTGATTAGTATACATAAAAGCTATACTACTGTCAAGTTTCAGCAGTTTGCGTGTGAAAGAGTAACAAACATACATCCTCACAAACTTTCGCAATTACATAATAATATTTGGTAGGATTAATAGATTAGAAGATTTTGATAACTAAATAAAACCGTTTCATATAGGATAACACGTCACATATTTCTGTTTTGTTATTGTTTTTAGCAAAACTATCAATAAATCACGATAGATAAAATATTGAAAAGCGGTTATCAGGAGTTTAGGAGTCATAATCAGCTATTAATAATACGTACTTGTTTAGCGAACGATAATATAATCAGCAGAATTCTATCAAATCGTAAGATTTCATTGTAGGTAATTACGTTGATAAGAATGAACGGAACACGGATATGTCGGTGTTTCTTTGTTCTGTCTATATCCTGGTATATGTATAGGTATAATATCGGGACACCTTTTCACACACGGTCGGTTAGCCTCATGGTAAGCTATTAATTAGCTTGTGTTATGGGTGCTAACACAACTAATACACTGGCTTCTGCTAGGGGTTTCACCCACGTCCCGTGGGAACTACTTGGCACACCCGGATAAATCATTTAGTTCCAAGAGTATATTTTGAAGTATTTGAATATAACGTAAAATTTCAATAAACAGTTCCAATATGGTTGAATCGAAATGTAAGTTTATTTTAGACATAGTTGTTATGTGCCATTTTTCCATTGAGACTAGATTGAAATATTTGTTTTTAATTATAATAAAAGGTTTTTATACCAAAAAAACACAAGAATAGAAAGAAATATGTTCAAAGTGATGTTTTTTTCGCATTAAAAATTAAGCTTCTTACTAGACCTAACGGAATTGGCAGATTTAGATCATACAGACATATATTTTTTTTTTNTATTAAAGACTCCAACTAAAACTAAACTAAAGAACTGATTAAACTGTTGGGAACACTGTTGGGAAGCTTAGCTATCCCCGGGTGCCATAGGCTATATTTCATCCGGGTGTGTGAAGTAATTCCCACGAGATCTGGTTGAAACCGTGGGAAAAAGCAGCTAGTCTTTTATATGTTATTCTAAATCTGTCGGCAACTAGAATATTCTATCTGGACTTAATCCTCTATATTTTGTTCCAGGTGACACCCGAGGTCGTGCTCAAGCGCTGGCAGACTTAGGACGAGCTCATCTGGCGATGGGTGCGTGTGGCAGCGCCGTGTCTTATCTACGACAGGCTTTAGCGGCCACTGAAGGACTTGCTGATGCTGATGAGGAGGTAAGGAGTTGTCCAAAATTATTTCCGTGCACCAGCTTCTAGATGGGCCTATTTTGTTGTCAAATCATTAGCGCTTAGGTTGGGTAATTTCGAGAGGCTGGTGGTATAAGCTAAGAATCCCATAAGTAGATACAGAGGATGTTGATACAAATAAGCAATAAATAATAAAAGCGCTAGTTTTCTTCCTCCTCCTGGCCTGTTACTAGGGCATTTTATTTGGTAAAAATAAGTTGGTATATTTCAACCATTTGCTCAAAAACATACAGCGTATATTAAAGAAATCTTCCATTTTCATAGGCTCGCGTCCGCCACCGCCTCGGCTTCGCGCTCTGGGCATCAGGAGAGTTAGAAGAAGCAAAGGAACAGCTTCAAGCTGCCCTCACTCTACTTGAGTCAGGAAGTGACAAACACAGGGACAGGAAGATCGCTGCTCTATACACCTCCACTCAGCATGCGCTACAGAGAGTATTAGTTGGTAAGAGAAAGTAGAAGTTTTAGAACATAACATAAAATTACGAGTGACTCGGGACTTTTTCGGGTTTTAGGCAAAACGTAGGATTGGAAAAGTCTTATGGCCAAATGCTGAAACGTCACCGAATTTTATGGGCTGCTCAAACATCATTCTATCACAGCAACGTAAATTGCTTTCGTTTACCTTACGGTTCAGTAATTCGGTGTCATACTGTCATGAAATCAGCAGGCTGATTAGAACAAAGCTACTGATTCTTGTTTGAGAAAATTACTCATCCATATCCTTAATTTCAGAACTGGGACGTCACCCAGAAGCTTTGGTAGTCGCCGAGAGAGGACGCTGCCGATCTTTGGACGCGGTCACCGAAAAACCGTCCGGCACATTGAACCAGGCCAATCTAGAACTTCATGCACAACAGAGGTAATTTTGGATCCTACATTTCTACTTAAAATTATATATATCATAATGATATTAAAATTTTATTATACTGATCCAGGAATGCAGAAGAATCTGGCAAAGAACGATCAGAACCATGGAGTCCGTCTAGTGTGGAACAAATCCTTGAAGTAGTAAACAAGCAGAAGGCTCCCGTATTGTACTACAGTCTTGCGGCTGGCAGGCTTTATGCATGGTTATTGCAGCCACATAAAGGTAAGTTTGAATTTACAGTAATACAAATAATATAACATTTCTCTTACTGTTCGGGCCAAATAATCTTTGCAATTTTGTAGTTTGACGATTCACACATGCGCAGTACTTTTGCTCTGGACTAGCAAAAGCGACAAAAAAACAAATATCCAAATTGCAAACCTCCTCTTTCCTGCGAAATCGGTTGAAAATCTGTATGAACCAACGCGTAAGGAGTCATTCAATCAGTTAATTTCGGTCAGTCAAATGCTAACTTCCGAATTGCAAAGTTCTTTGGCGCGAACTATGTGATCGTGATCATCGTGTAAAGAAAATTAATGACACAAAATTTTATTTTTTCTAAAGGTATTCTTAGATTCCACCAAGTATCTCTCCTGGAAGAAGCAGAGGATAGTGACAACAGTTTGCCAGACATCAGTCCTGATGATCTTCAACCAAGCAATGGTAAGAATTCTTATTCATTACAAGTTCAGTTTTTTTTTATTATCAAGTTTATTCATCATCAGCCTTTTCTTGTATTGTCCCACTGTTGGGCACAGGCCTGCTCTCACACAGAGAATGATTGAGCGTTTATCACCATGCTTGCACAATCCGGGTTGGTGATTCTAGGTTTCATTAAAGTTGCATTGGTACTTGCCTGACCTGGAATCGAACCCACACTCTCATACTTGAGAGGTTGGTGCTTTACCCACTAGGCCACCACGACTATCAACTTCATAGTTTCATTTTATTCTAAATTATTTTTATTCTAATTGTTATTAATTCAATTTTTTTATGTATTAAACGTTTAAAATCTATACACTTACCTACTAATAATACGTGTCCTATAGATACTTTAAATAAATGAATTTATTTTTTGAATAGAAATAGTCTAACTTACTATTCCTCGCTTGCTTTGAAGGCAGTAACGTAGCCAATTTAGCAGCATCAGCCCGCTGCAGGTTATCGAACAGCTCCTGCTCCCCGCCAGGGTACAGCTCCTGGTAGAACTCCCCGCCGGCTTCCTCCCATCCTTCCTGCTTCTTGGAGCGAGACTTGTTCTTTGAGTTGCCGCCTGACATCTTTTCAGAGCATCTGTAAAATGAGGTTTGTTTTTTTATCATTTATTTTATATTTTACTAGCTTCCGCCAGCGGTTTCACCCGCTTTCCCGTTGGAACTACCGCGCGCACCCTGATAAAAAGTAGCCTATAGCCTTAGGCTACTTTTCGTCCGATTCATTTAGTCCGATTTGATAAAATAATATAGAAATATTTTTTCAAATCAGAACAGTAGTTCCTGAGATTAGCATATTCAAACAAACTCTTTAGCTTTATAATATTAGTATAGATATGTCTACATAAGGGAAAGAATTCATTCTTTTTCACTAAATCCCCAAAAGAAGGATGTCAATTCAGAATTTGTTTTTTTTTTATAAAATGCCCTATTCCGCAGCTGACAAATCTTGATGACAAAACGTCTTTGTTTCACAATAGACTCAGAAAATACTGTACATGCATTTTTCAAATAAAGTAATTTATTTATAAGGAAGGTATGAATGATATGAATACACCCTGAGAGCATACATTTTTGTTATTTAACAATGTTTAGTGTAAAATAGAGTAATGTCCTAATGTTTGGTAGGCTCATTTATGTGACAGAATTAACAATTTTTATTTGAACTATCCAATACCACATAAATAATTCGAGAATATAATATTATTATCAGTTGCATAGGTATATTAACTCAGAATCAATTTTAAAATTAGATTGTTTGTAGAGTATACAGAAACAGGCAAAGGATACAGGAAAAAATATATTTGGTTATTGGATGACATAAGAACTTATTTTTCAACAATTTACCATATTTTATACCATGTTGGTTCAAAGAGAATCACAAATAAATTATTTTCATATGCCATTTCATAATCTGCCTGGCCTTTTCTCAACTACATTGAGTTATGCTTCCAGTCTAACCAGATTTTGCTGAGAACCAGTGTTTTACATGGATAGACTGCCTATGTACAGCCCAACTACCCAGGTAACTCAATACCCCTTGGTAAGACTTTCACATAGCATTTGCAAATCTAAAATCATGATGTTTGATGGCAAAACTAAACTTTGACATAACCAGCCATTTTGCTGCGGTTTTACCCATGTCACACACCTAGACAAAGAGCAGGCTACAACCTTCCTCAATTAATAAGCTATTGAACTGTCAAATAATTTTCAAAATAGGACCAGTAGTTCCTGAGATCAGCCCATTTAAACAAACAAATTCTTCAACATTGTAATATTGTCTACAAATAAAGTACTTAGTTAGGTAAAAAACAAGCTTGCTTTTTAACTAAAAACACAAATTTTAAGCATGAGGCATGTCAAATGTTTTTGTACAGGTACAGAAGAGATTAAAACGATAATTACAACTGTACAACTCAAATGCCTCAAGGACTGCCGTGAGAAAAAACATTCATAGTTTTTGTGTTATCTATTTTATAGCATTGTCATTGTATAAAAATATGACTACAAGCTATTTTTTACAAGTTAAAGGTACCACATACAAACTAATAGCTAGTTTTAATGTAAATAAGTAAAACAAGGAAAAGAAAGAGAGGAAATTAATTTGTAATACTTGTTTACAGTACCTGTTTTAATTATTGTATATTGTAAAATTGTAGTTGTAGCAAATGACTTCTAACTTGAATGATGTAGATTTAAATAAAATCTATTGAGATCTAATCTCTACTACATTTATGCAGATTAGATGATTATCAAGTCAAGCAAAACAAATCATATTTATGATTCATACTGTCCCAGTTAGTTAGAAATTTATCACCATAAAAAGTATTAAATAATTGCATGTCATAGAAATTTACGATACTAATGCAAATATTGCGAGAACAATTTCATATTCAGAACACAAAGCATTGATAACCTTCTACTTTTTTCAAAATAAGGGCCAAGGTACTGTTAGGACACTCACCGTATAACATAAACAATAGATTCTTATCCCACTGTTAGATTACCCACGTCACTTCACAGGCACAAAACATTGTTGAGAGCTAGTAATTAACAAACTCTGTAAAATAAATAAATTAACGTTTAATTAGTTACAAAATGCAGGTATTCGAGACCAAAATAGTATACATCCACAACGCAAGGAGTGGTACGTACTGCATGATTGTCTGTCTGCGATCGTTCGGAAACTGCGAACCGAACCGAAGAACGAAACGTAATAATTTTTACATGTCAGATTATTTATAGAATTATCCGAAATGTTATGATTAGGTAAGCTTGTAAAGATAATAAACAAGCGTTTGAGATGTTAAATATTTTGTTTATGGGGCTTTTAGTTCATGATATTAAATGACTTCTGTTTCAATATTAGTACGCACTGTGGCAGTTACGTGATTTGGAATGTTCATTTTTAATTGCGGGAATCTGTCACTCACAGTCAGAAAATGCAATAATTCAAAATGTTCAATTGTTTTTATTAAATTATTATTCACTCATATGCTAATTGACGTTTTTTCGTCATTGTTAAAAACAGATATTGTTAGCTAACGATTACATGGAAGCATTACTTTTCATTCAACAATAAACAATGGGAGCTCTTATCGATCACTTTTATAAATGGAACGCGTCCGTCGCGCTGTTTCAAATGAGATTACAATCAATCCCTCCGCACAGATCGTAATGACGTTTTATATGGAAATGAACAGCTAGGGAGCCGATAAAAACACTAAACTGATATCCGCAGTCGGCAAAAACCCGACGACCACCCGCCGTTCACGTAAACAAATTTCTGAGGAAATTTTCTTCATGCAATATCCGGTTCGGCTCACGATTGGAGCATTTTCGCGGCATTTCCACCGTCGACCTATCACGATGGGCCACCTGTAGGTACGGCCAATCGGAGGTATCTTACGTGAGCAGCGATCCTAATTGAGCCAATGCAATATCCGGTGAGCGATGCGACTACATCCTGCGCGAAAAGCCCGGGAACGGGCCGGGGCGGGACTACACCTGCGCAGCATCCCTACAGACGCCGCTCCAAGATCACATCTCGCGAAAAGTAATGATTATTTCTGTCCGCGGGCGTTTAGTTCCGCATACTCCCGCGGTGGCGCTGTGCACGGGAGTCCGACCGCGAATACGTACCTCGTTATATGGATTTTAAAACGTATTAAGAGTATTGTAAATTGATAAATTACGTGTTAAAATATATCGGAGTGAAATATTAACAAACCGTGTTGCGTGGCTGTGCGTTAGATACATAAGTCGTAGTGTCAGGGCGTATCACGATGCTGGCTCGCTCGTCCCGTGTCCTCCATTAGAAACGATTTTCCAGGGGCAGTGGAGGGTGTGCGAGATAAAACGGAAAGTTCCCCAGTGCGTTAGAATATGTGTGCAGGGTGGATGTGGTGGTTCCGATGAGTGTTATTGCAAGATGTATCAGTGCGGGAGTGTATCGACCGCGGCGACACCACGGCTGGCTGTTTTCCAAGCTCGCGTCGTGCGCGCTCGCCCGAGCCTACACGCTTAACGAGATAATCGCTTACGATTTCGCACTGAACTCTGGTTTAAACTATTGTTATGAGTGTTAGCGCGCACAATGTCCGCTGTCCCGACCGCTCAGTGCGGCCATATCATCTAGAAACAAAACGAGCCCACTAAATGGCGTTTGGGAAGATTCTCACTGTGCTGGTCGTGGTAGCCATCGTACTTGGCGACCATGAGGTCGAAAAAGAGAATAAAACAAAGAAAACCGTGGAGGCGGAGACGCAACAGAAGTACAGAAGTGCAAATCCAGGGAAGGAGCGAGGATCCTTCCACAAGCTTACTACTCTTATGAACAGGACGGACGATCGTCGGCAGAGTCGGAGAGGCGACAAGACGTTAGCGGTCGACAAGTTGTTGCGGCTCAACCAGAAGTACAACGCCATGATGAATGACAACGAGGGCGCGATCGCGATCAACCAGAAGACCTTCACGGACAACGACACCGTCTCCCTCAACGAGAAGATGAAGATATTACGGCCGAACGGTCCTATGTACGAAGCTGTGAACAAGAACCCTTACATTTCTCAAGCTACGGGAGTGTACTGTAACTTTGAGAAGAATGGGACGGATAATCCGGCGAATATGTGCATGTGGCAGTGGAACTCCACGGTGTCCAGTCACGGGCTGGGCTTCAAGGTGGTCACGGCTGCCGATGTGGTCTCCATGAACCAGACCACTAGGGGCATGAAGTTCTCAGGACCTGCGACCGATGCTGACGGCAATGTAGACGGTGGGTGCTTGAGATAAGGCTTCTTTTCGCTTGTTTTTGTTTCTAGGGTATTTAGAAGATTGTAGAAATTAGTCGATTTATTATATTAAGTTGATTATATTTTTTACGCATTTTTTTGAGAGGTAAGTATTTTGCGTCGTATATTTTCTAAATGATAATACTTATTTTATTAGAATTTGGTTCTAAGCGCAAAAATAATCGAAAAAGTCATTCCAAAATAGAATTTATTTTGGAATGTGTTTGATATATAAAAACAAAACCAGAAAATGCGCGTTTTTTGTTTTCATTAAGAACATGTTCAAGTTACTATCTTTTTGATACAAACCTATATTTTTTTTCGCTACTGCGATTTTCAAATCACGAGGTTTAGTTTTATAAGTCCAATTCCTGAATGTTGTGTACGAAGCTGTACCTATTACCCTATTTAATTTAATTTTATACATTATCATCTGCCCAGCCTTTTCCCAACTATGTTGTGGTCGGCTTCCAATTTAATGGGATGCAGCTGAGTCAAGTTGTACAGATTACAGCAGGTCACGCTACCCGAATCTGTAAAATTTTACCAATCGAACATTAACCTTCCACTATTGTAATAACTTTGAAAAGACATTTGCAGAAATTTTACAGATTGTGATAACTTGATTTGCTTGACTTGATCATCTGTACATAGAGCAATCTTCTTCCAATTAAGATTTTCAAATCAGGTAAACCGGTACCCATCAGACTTTCTGGCTTCTGAACACCCATAACGACTGTCGATCTACAAAAGACAGCTACGACGGGGGACCCACCAATTTAAAGAGCTTTCTTGGTTCTGGAACACAGAGGAACTCGTCATAACAAGATGGTCAGGTCACTCATCCTCACACCGACCAAACCACAGGTTAACCTTGCAATCGCTCCGTGCATCTGCTACTCAGCCACGAGTTCTTATTTTAGCTAACGCTAAATAGTTTGATAGTTTTTTCCAAGCGCATTGTCTTTCATGCTTCTGGAAAAACTTGGAAAATAGAGTGATTTAAGTAATTACATAAATGAGAAAGGATATAAATAAGCTTTGCAGAAGGGTGGGCTGAAAAAGTTATGAGTTTTTGCAAAGTTTACAAAAATAAGAACTTAACAAAAATATAATGACGATTTGAGAACCTCCCCTATTTTAAGAAGGGAATTTACAGATGCCATCACATCAACCTACCACAATCTATCAAATTTCTACAATAGATTGCCAACCTTATCACAATAGAGGAAGTTTAATGTTCGATTGGTAAAATTTGACAGATTCGGGTAAGTTGACCTGATTTGTACCATTCAGGGCCATGTTGAGCATGAACCGCTGGACAAAAAGATAAAAGTAATTTATTCAAAGTAGGCTGAAAATCATCACTTTTTGAAGGTCAATTTTTACAAAAGACAGCCCCCAAAACGCCCGGCCTTCTCCACTTCCTATGTGGTAAAGGAATGGTCCTGAGCAGTTGACTTCTTTGTCCAAAAAATACTGCCAAACCAATAAAGGATGATCAAGCTTAATTATCTTATGATTACACCACCCACGGGCTGGTGGGTGTGTAACATCGCATATTTGTGTTTGTTTATAATTGGATTAAAGCCTGCTGGGGTGTTGACTGAAAGGTCACAGGTTCGAAGCCTAGCCGACGCACTATTGTTACTCCTACGCGGTTTAGCTAAGGTTTATGGGAGGAACCGGCCAGTTTATTTGTAAGGTTGTTTGAAATACTCGTGGTAGGTATAAGTTTCTTTTTCACAATCTTGAGGGAAAAAATCCTACTCGTGGGTATAAAGTAGCGCATAAGGTACTGCCAAGTTACGTCGAAACCAATCTAGCAGTTTTGCAGCTAGACCAATGAGGCAATAGTGAAAAGGATAAGGAGAAAGAAAAAAACAGCTTTTCATATATTTAAAGGTGTGCCGCAATTTCTAAGTTTGTCAAAGTAACAGATGTACATACCTATAAAGAAAGATAGAGAAAAAAGATGAGAAGTCGTTTATTCTAAGTAGGGTGAAAATCGGCACTTTTTGAAGGTCAATTTTACAAAAGCCAGCCCCCAAAACGCCCGCCTTTCACCACTTCCTATACTGTGTTTTTGATGCGGAGAATAAATGTTGGAACAAACTCCCCAGCAAACGTATTGTAGCATAGCCAGCTACTTCCAATTACTGGATCCCTATAAATCGGCCATGCTTGCATTGTGCAAGACGCAAAAAACAGGATGCAACTTTTAAAATCGCCGATTTGACGTAGGGCGGCTATTTAATGTCTGTGTGCAACCCTGAAATGGCAATAAAATCGCAACTATCATGTTTTCTTAAGAAAAAGTCAATCGGTTGAACTAAAATTCTTCACAGAGTACGCTGAAACTGAAGAAAATACATAAAGTAATTGTCTGGAGCTGCGGGATTGTTCGAAAGAGTTACCGCGGCCCTGGTAGGTACACAAAGGGCTCCCGAACGAACACGGTGGGTTTTAGTCAGTAAGAGTCTGACACTCCCTCACGCTACACCCACAGCGAGAGATGTCATCTGATGACGATCAAAATAACAGTTCCTGAAAGTAGTTTTTAAAATGTAAATTACAGACAAAAACCTACCAGAATCTGTCAAATTTCTTCAATAGATTTTTAACTTTATCACGATAGTGTCACCTTATCACGTTAAATTTGACAGATTCGGGTAGGTTGGCCTGATGTCGTCTGTACCTGATAATAAGCATTTTTTTTTGAATCAGTTATAGATTTTTTTAACTATTTATATACAAATTGCCAGCGTTCAGCCCATTCAATTAACAATATTAAGTAGGTATAAATGTCCAAGAGACTAGCCTGCACACGGGGATATTTTTAGCATTCCTTTGTTATATGCATTTAATTATACAGGCACGGATTTGAATATCTAGTTATTGTGTGAGCTTTTAATAGTGAGGGACTTTATGAATCATATCATCATAAAGCTGAGTTTGTTTGCTTGAACGCGAGGTAACTGGTCCAATTTGATTTTTTTTAATTGTCAGATATTTATTGCTCATTTATCGAGTAAGGCGAATACTTTTAATTAAACTTTGCCAGTTTCACAAGCCTCCCTGGGAAGCTACTTCCTGTACCCAGATAAAAATTTCGCAATCAATCTCGCGAGATTGTAATCTAGCAGTATTTAAAATCTTACGGTGACAGATATAAGCTATACCACTAAAAGAGTTACATCAAATTCGATGAGTATTTATTGAAAAAACTTTTACATACAGTTACTTTTTATCCGGATGTTAGAAGTAGTTCTTAGGAAGCGAATGAAACCGTTGTATCTTATAAAATAAAAATTACTAAATAACCTTTAATTCGTGCAGCCAAAACAAACAGTCTTCAAGCTCCGATCAACAGCTCAGTTATGACGAAACGTCTGACTTTAATTATAGAATTTGTATTTTTGACAACTTTCCCATACATGTGGCCTGTTGACTGCACAAATTCGACAGACTAGCTATAAAATATAAGTGATCTTATCTTACAAATAAATGGAAAATTGTAGGTATTGATAGAAGAAGCCTGATATTTTGAGGTACCTATGCTATGTTACTGGCAAGTTTCATCATAACTGGATTTTATTTTACATTGAAACTACTATAATAAAATGTTGACATGTGAAAGTTTTTAATCTGTTAGTCTTTTTCACCAAACGACAGAACCGATTAAAAAAAAATCTTTTAAGTCTACAAGAGATGGAAAAAGGACATAAGACTACTTTTTATGGGCTGCAGGATTGTTCTAAGGAGTTACCGCTGACCAGGGCGCATGAAGGAACACAGTGGGTCAAAGTCAGTAAAAGTCTGAGATGACACTCCCTCACACTGCACCCACAGCGGGAGTGGTCATCTGATGATTTCCCATCGACAAAATAAAACACACCTTTTCATCCGGGTACGAGATACAGCCCTGCAGGACATGGTTGAAACCGCGAGGAACAGCTAGTTTGTATACAAACACGCATACATATAAGACACGTGTCAACGCCGACTATTTTAGAAGGAAGTGACCTATTTATGGTTTAATTTAGAAGTTGGATTGACCTGTCTGAGCTTTATGCGGTCCTGGTACCTCGTGTAACTAAAATGCTAATGATATTGGGTAGTCTTTTGCCCAACTGTGGGCATAATTTTAGGTGTCTAATCTTTGGCAGTCGTTACAGGTAGTCAGAAGCCGGAAAGTCTGACAACCTGTCTTACCAATGGGTACCGGGTTGCCCGGGTAACTGGGATAGATGTAAGACAAGAAGTAGCTCCATGTAAAACACTGGTTTTCAGCTGCATCCGGTTAGACTGGAAGCCGACCCCAACATACATGGGAAAAGGCTAGACAGCATGATATAATATTGTTAAACGTAAACGACACTAATGAAAGTAATTTTTTTTGGGCATAATTTCGTGTGAGGTGAACCTCACACGGCACCGTGGTTGCCGGTGAAACGGGTCTCTTGTTGATCTCACTTCGACGAATGCCCCCCTTATTCGTCGTCGTTTCGTCCGTTTTTCGTAAACTACTGCTTACGTTTTAAGAAATTACAAAACATGAAAAAGATAAAAAAAATATGTAAATTTGAAAAACACGTCTCACGCTTTTTCATGATAATTTACTTTGCCAGAAATAGTTCGATGGCAGTTGTACCTATCCTCGTTGAATCGATCAGGAAAGCTGGTGGCTGGCGAAATATGAAAAGTTACCTCAAAGTTACACTACAAATATCGTAAAAATACACTACCGTATCATAAATACAGTTAAATAAAATCCGTCCCTGCCGCCGTGTGATCCCGCCATTTTCTAAGCAATTATTTTGGATGCAGCGTCTCGACGATTCTAATAATAGTTTAAACTCTCGCCAGTTCAATTAGACAGGGTATATTATACTTAGTGACGTGTAGGCGTTAGTTAAGCTGCAAGTTAAACTTTATTATAAGTATTTTTACTCTTTAGATGTTAAGTGATTAGGCGTTTCCTTTGTGCGAGGCGTTTTTGTACCTACTGGCTGTTAGACGCTCTTGATTGCAACCTCTTTTGAAAAAACTTCATCACTCGTTAGTTGGAAGGAAATATTATGCGTTTATAATTCTTAAAATCTAATAGTGTTGCTGGGGAGTTTGTTGCGCCACTTCTTCCCAGCAAAAACATATAGGAAGTGGTGAAGGGCGGCCGTTTTTGGGGCTGTCTCACGTAATTTTGACGTTCGAAAGTGCTGTTTTCAGCCTACTTTGAATAAATGCCTTTTGATTTTGATAGTGAACTAGCTATTGCCCGTGGTTCTACTCGCATCTCAAGGGAACTATACTACTTCCCGTAATCGAATGAAAAGTGGTCTATGTTCTTTAGTGTGAGATAGTTTTGGTTTGAGAGGACAGTCAGACACACAGATAGCTTTGATTATATAATCGCATTTATAATAATTAAGTAAGGTAGGAACTGAATTGATGAAATTATTAAGTAGAGATAAAGATGAAAATCTGAAAATATAAGTAGGTGGGTAATTTGTAAAGGCGGTCCCTAGACCTACAATAAAATTGCTCAATAATACGATATTGTGCAAATGTTTAAGGTTTAAAATTATTGAATTGATTTTTCGCGAACTTTATTGCGCAATATTTTTATCGTAATATTGCCATTGATGTACAAAAATATTGCCTAAGTTACTTTTAAATTCGACTGAAATTGCGTTAAATATTTTAGTGCATTAAAATTTTTAATTCAAATAAGCATAAATTTAAATATGTGGGTGTACTAACAATAAAAGATCTTACAAAACCTTTGGGGAATTAGTTAGGTAGATACTTACCTATGCGATGAAGAAGAGGGTTTATTAAACTTTCGCTAAACTATAGGTGGGCGGGCAGACAGTTTTTTTTTACAAGTATTTATGGGTATTAATTTAATAAGATTATTCATTAAAGATCTACTTATAGGTGTTTGTGTAAAAACTATATTATTTTTTTATTTCTATACTTCTATACTATATACTAATATTATAAAGAGGAAAACTTCTTTGTTTGTTTGTTTGTTTGGTTGTAATGAATAGGCTCAAAAACTACTGGACCGATTTTAAAAATTCTTTCACCATTCGAAAGCTACATTATCCACGCCATATTTTATATATAATATAAGCCATATTTTATCCGGGTACGGGCAGTAATTCCCACGGGATGCGAGTGAAACCGCGGGAAAACGGCTAGTAATTTATGAAGCTGAAGAATTTGTTTGTTTTATTTGAAAATTTGCTTCAGTGTTAGGTAAATAAGTAGCCCATTTATTTAACAAATGCTTGTGCACTATAATATGTTCTGCGCAGTTGGCTGATCTCCTTATAAGTGTGAAAAGTGAGAACAGCCGCCGTGGCCGGCAATCTGTGCGGCAGTGGACGCCATTATTATTTTAGTTTTTTAAGAAGACTACTTTTATCTGGGTGCGCGGAGTAGTTAGCACGAAAAGCGAAAATCTAGTAATTATTATAATTGCGAAAGTTTGAAGGAGACGTAAGACTCTTTCACGCACAAACTATTGAATAGATTTTTTGAAACTTGGCCTTGGCTTTGAACCTAGTTAGGTATAGGCTACTTTTAATCCATAAGCTGATAGTAGCATCTTCGGATTGCGGATGAAACCGCTGGCAGAAGCTACTTAGAAGGTATACAAGTAAATCTTACCATAGTGAATATACCATATCGTACATATACGAGTGAATCCTTCCATATTGGTGAGCCCCCTATAGCCCCCTTTTCCCGCGGCGTAACACGATGAAGTTCCAATTAGGCAGAATTCAGCCACTTTATGTTTTATTATCTAAATTGATCGTTTTCCCGCCCACCACGGGCAGATGTCCTCGTGCCACTGTGTAGGGGGAATGCAGAAGTACAACTACAGATTGAAAACCGGCCAAATGTGAATCGGACTCGCGCGAAGGGTACAAAAAATCACATTTGTTTTTGCTCCCTAAAAATTCTTATGCTATTATAGTTTTAAGTATTTGTTGTTGAAGCGGCAACAGATATAGGTATTGCGAAAATTTCACAGATGATGTATTTCTGCCAGACGCCAGAAAATCAATCGGTCGAACATTAATAATTAACCTTCCACTATTGTGATGAGGTTGAAAATCTATTGAATTACTAATCTATCTGTACAATACTTACTACTTGGACAACCACTGTTAAGCAAAAAAAAGTTGTACCTAATTCTAACACTATGATACTTTTGTACATTATTTGCACAGTGACAGTCCTGCAAGCAACTGATTCGCAATTCCCTTCCATATGGCAAGCTATAAAGTGCAAACTGTTCACACCTTTATTTAAATACACGATAATCAAATCAAATGCAGCTTAGTTTGATATTCAGATAAATACAGATGAGATGTCAAATTGTGAACATCTGTGTCTTCCAATTTGTAGATTTGCAAAATGAAATCTCAGATCGGGTAACACTTAAATGGTGCTAAGCCGCTCCGAAGTTGGCTACGCTTGTGTTTTTACGATAGCTAAGAACTTTAGGTACCGTCAAATAACTTTGCCGCTCTGAATCCAGTAGTTAGATATCATATCACTCATAGGTACCCAATTTGGTGAAAACTAATAGCTGAACGGGATGGATCTTGGCGCGGTCGGTCTGTCTATGAGTGACCATCTTCTCACGACGAGTTCCGGAAGGCTTGTTAAATTGGTGGGTGTCATTTGAACCTCCTTGGCAGTCGTTACGGGCGGTCAGAGACCAGAAAGTCTGACAACCAGTCTTACCAAAGAGTGCCAGGTTGCCCGGGTAACTGGGTTGTGGAGATCAGACAGGCACTCGCTCCATGTAAAACACTGGTTCTCAGTTGCATCCGGTTACTACTCAATACTCAATATTTTATTGCACTCCATAAGTTTCACAAAGGTGTTCGAAGGTTACTTTGGTACATCATGGACCCCGTAGGCACGGCAACGTAGAAGAGAGGAGGAAAACTGGAAGCCGACCCCAACATAGTTGGGAAAAGGCTAGGCAGATGATGATGATGATGTTGTAATAAACTGTAAATTCGAAAAAAATCTGAGGTTCCAATTGAATGATAGGTTGTACCTTTCACCCTATTGTTTTTATTAGTGAACTAATATTGATGTTTCCTTCAGGTCATTTCCTGTACCTGGCTGTGGACCCCACGATGGAGAACATGGTCATAAAGTCACCGCCGTTCAGGGGGTTATGGGAGTTCTGTAAGGTAAGCACTCATTTTATTTATCTACACCAGTTTCACAGGTTCCAGATAAAGTTCTAGTTAGTTATCTGACAGATAGCGTCATAGAAGTGTTTTTAATTTTAACTACTTTTCTATGGCATGATCTGTCAGGCAGCTATCTTTTACTTTATCTGAAACCTGTAAAATTGGTCATTCATAATGTAAAGCTGAAGAGTGATACGTTTGTCTGCTTGGATGCGCTAAAGTAACTACTGGTCCGATTTGAAAAAACCTTTGGGTGTAAATAGCGCAGTTATTGAGGAATGCTTCATGAGCAGAGTAATTCCCTCGAGACGGGAGTGAAACGCCTGGCAGAAGCTGTAGCTATTACAGGAATATGTATTTATTTACTACTGTGCAAATACAATACAAACAAACACACATTAATGCAGTAGGTACAGACGACAGCATGTCAACCTACCCAAATCTGTCAAATTTCACCAATCGAACATTAACCTTCCACTATTGTGATAAGGTAGGAAATCTATCGCAGAAATTTGACAGATTGTGGTAACTTGATGTACTGTCTGTACATATAATAATACATAACACAGTATATAACAAGGTACTATAACAGTCACCTTTTTCTATCAGTTCGAAGCCAAACTCCACCAGAGTAAGATGCAGAACGCGAGCATACGCCTGGTCTCCGAGTCTACCACGTCAGGAGTACAGTGGATACTGCAGGAGGTGGCGGGGAATAACTTCGAAATGTAAGTAAAACATGGACAAAATTGAGTGATATTTTCCTGAAATTAAGTGGTACTGAAAGAAATAAGACTGAGGTTCCAGATAAAGTCCTAGATAGCTATCCGAGAGATCATGCCATAGAAAAGTTGTCAATGTTAAAATCTATACTTCTATACTATCTATACTACTAATATTTTTATTATTATAAAGAGGGAAACTATGTTTGGTTGTAATGAATAGGCTCAAAAACTACTGGACCGATTTTAAAAATTCTTTCACCATTCGAAAGCTACATTATCCATGAGTGACATTGGCTATATTTTATCCGGGTACGGGCAGTAATTCTCACGGGATGCGAGTGAAACCGCGGGAAAACGACTAGTCATTAATATATTATACTATCTGTCAGGTACCCATCTGCAACCTATGGTACTGGTGATGACAGTCAATGCGAAAGTAACTCTATCTGTGACGCTTTCAAACTAAAACCACCGAACGATTGAAATGAGTTAAGTTATTATTCAGTTTAGAGTATAGGAAAGGACATAAGCTGCCGCGTTTCTGGGTGCAGGAAATAGTTCCATCGGGAGACGGGTTGAACCGCGGGTTAGAGGTAGTTCGTAAAAGGAATGGATATGTTTATCAAATCTAAACTTCTGTAATTTAGATAAACATAATATTAACGTTATTTTATTTGCTGGTATCAGAAGACAAAATTTCTAACCCCCACCTACGCTTTCAGCTGGCATCCAATGCGCTTTATGATCGGCAAGGTGCAGCAAGAGATCCGGATAATCATCGAGATCACACGTCCGAACTACGTGAGCCTCTCGCAGACACTGCCGCATATAGCCATAGACAACATTCGCATGATAGAGTGCGTGCCCGAACCCCCGGTGTTCAATGGCGAATGTGTGGCGGGACTGCTGAAGTGCCAGATTATGAATGTGAGTATAACTATGCAATCCAGATTATGGTAGATAATAGGAGTAAAAATATTCATTGCAAAGATTACAATAATGTCGAGACCGATTTTCGGCTACGGCTGCTTTTCTCCATTAGGAGATTGGCTAGCTGTGCATGACATTTTATAGAGCACAGTAATCATTTACGTAGTCACAGGTGCACTCACTCTCTGTGTGAAGTCAATTGTTACCAATCCCAGGTACCTTTATTATCATGTCAATCAACTGACCCTTCCTACTGTAGGTGGAGCGTAAGGGGGTGTCAAACTCTTACTGACTGAAACCCACATTTGTTCCTTCTGGGGCCTTTTGGATTCTAGGGCCGCAGTAACTATTTCGAACAATCCTGCAGCTGGCAGGAATTCGGGAAACTATGACATCATCGCCGAATCAAGCTTTATCAGTAGTATAAAAGTTAATGTATCTCTCTTTTCAGAAATATTCGTGCATCAAGCTGCAGCAAGTTTGTGATCTCGTCAAAGATTGTGATGATGGAAGCGATGAAGTACAGAATTGTGGTAAGTAGATATTTTATGAAATCTAATAATTTTGCCATCTTCAGCCTATTTTAAATTACTGTCAAAAAGAGTAACCTTAGGAGAAGTTCCTCCTAATGATTGAAAGAAGAAGCATTTCATATCTACACCTGCAGCCTCGTGGAAATGAAAATTGATAACATTCACCATTTTACATTAATTCAGTTTAGAGGTTGAAAATCAAACGAAATTTATCATCATCATCAGTTAAGTTTGCTCATTAGGCAACGGGGTTGCTATTAGCTATTGTTCTGTAAAAACTCTTTTGTTTCAGACAAAATGCCATTTGGATCGTATTGCAACTTCGAGCAAGACACATGTGGTTTTGAGAATGTGCCTCAGTAAGTATACCTACTTTTACTTCAGCTAATCTAATTTCTAGTCTGACAGTTTTTTGATCAAAGTAAAAAATGAGTGCCGGGACGCCCACTTTACGCCCACTTTACAAAGCCCAATCCCTACTAATATTATAAATGCGAAAGTAACTCTGTCTGTCTGTTTGTCTGTGACGCTTTCACGCCTAAACCAGTGAGCCGATTTTGATGAAATTTGGTACAGAGATAGAATAGACCCTGAGGAACAACATAGGCATATACTTTTTATTCGGGTAAGGGAAATAGTTCCCTCGGGAAGTGGGCGAAGCCGCTGGCAGAAACTAGTACAAGATAAATTGCACATAAAACACCGTGATAAGAATGTTAATATAATATTTTAACCGAAATTAGAGTCTAAGATATAAGACTAAGCATCTTCTATCTCCCACAGGCCAATTCTCAGATGGTCTCGCCACAACGGGCCAACGCCCACCGAAAAGACAGGCCCCAACCACGACCACACGTGCCACATAGGTCCCACACTACCACATCCCACCATGATAGTCCCTCTCTTACCTGCCCATCTCAGTGCCCAATGCGTTGGCTATTACTTCTACGTAAATATGAATGTAACTGGACCGAATAAGGAGAAGGCGGACTTCGCTTCCACGGCTGTGATGAGGACAGTGATTTTCAACCCCCCTCCGAAGGTCCACGGGAATATTACGTCGAGATATTATAATTGTTGTATGGTAAGTGTTTTTGGACTTCTTTCTGTCTGTTCCGATCCAGTAAAGACTTAAAGTCTGATAAACTTTCGAGTCTAAGACCAGGACATAGACTAAAATTTTGTGTTGTAAAGCTTTGAATTCATTTAGCAGTTTATGTCTAAAAGACCAGGAAATAGTTTGCCTTTAAAATTAGTACAATTTTAACACTATCAAGAATCAAAGTCATCTTCCCAATAGATCAGTGGATTCTGGAAAATTGGAACCTTACTACATCCCTGACCCATTAGGTCTAGAGTTTCCAGTTATCACTCTTTTCAAAGAGCAAGTAGATATTGGTAAAACATAAATCTGTGAAGTAAAAGTACCAAGATTCAGACGGCATGCAAACATATTGCATCTTTCTACTGCATAAACATCCCTTTTATCTATCCTCCATTATTAACGGCCGTTCCCAATAACCTATCACTAGCCCCATACAAGTAATGTCAAATTCCTATCTCTAGTAAAGCAAATCCAGAGATAGGCAGAATATTGAATTTCGCAGTTAATCGCTATTCTTATCCACAGATAAGGTTCTACTACCAACAAAACGGCCGTAACTACGGCTCGTTAAGCGTGAACCTGGTGGAGCTAACCAACCGCGGCAATATCACCACCTCCCTCTGGTTCAGTACTAAGGATAAGGGAGAGTACTGGTACAGGGCTTCTATGTTCCTGCCGAATGTTACTAGAAGGTAAGAAGTATTTAGATGACTTCATTGTTCTTGCGTATCTTTTATGTAGATGATCTTATAATAGGCTATAGCAATGGATGGTTCTGGCACAGTTTTAAAGCTAAGAAGGAATACTATTATAGCAATGTTGGATTTAGCAAGCTCGTAGCAAGAATGGGGTGGGGCCCGTTAGGTCCTAAATAGTAAACTACCTATCGTCACAAAAAAGCAAGACAGAAAAAAAAAATTGGACACATTTGATAGTCAAACATTACATTATTAAATGAGGCCATCCTATCCTTATTAAAAGTTAATATACTTGAGACTGTAACTCCAACTAGTCCAACCGTTATCTACCGTCATATTTAGGTTCATTAAAATGATTATAAAACCTAATTTTACCATTCCTTTCGCAGATATTTCCTAGAATTCAAAACCCGCATGGGCATGCGGATATACTCGGACTCAGCTATAGACGACTTCTCTATGGCACCGGAGTGTTTCGGGCTGAACATAGACCCCGCGGAACTAGGGGACTACAATTATTACGACCCCTCGTTTGAGGAGAAGACCACCCCACATCCAGCGTTCGTTGATAAGCCATGTGAGTATAGGATAAGTTGGTAATTAACTTCCTTTTTAGGTGTTATTCGTGTTCTTACTCTATTTCTAAAATCTTTAGCATTCTGCGATAGGGGAAACCCCTTAAGATGAATTAATTTAGGATATTTCTGAGATTCTGCATTAATAATTTGCAGACTCCTCAAGTCCTATGTCTATTTCTACTAACTTAAAAATAAAATTATTAATTTAACGTTAAATAAGTCCGGTTATCACATCAAACGAATTATTTTATTACCATATTTTTTAAAGTTTTGTAACTTACGGCCAGTTCCGTAGGTTACAGATAAAGTTCTGTGACATTATCTAGAACTTTATCTCGCACCTGTAAAATGGACCCTTATGCCCTTATTTTATCCCTCAGTTTACCGCTTCTCAACTTGCGGAGCGACCGGTCGCTTCGGTCCAAACCAGACGATGTGTGACGTGGCATACAACAACACACCCGTGTCTGTCAGCGTAATACAGAACCCGCCGTACCAGGGCATACAGCTGTGGGAGGTGCCTGCTGAGGGATTGTATACGTAAGTGCTTTTGTCTTTAGGCTCCTTTTACGTCGGGAGAGTGTTTCATATTGGAATACGCCTGTTTCAGTCATTGTTACGCAGAAGTCTTTAGGCTTTTCCAAAAGAGTCATAGCAGCCCTGAAAGAAAACTTTCAGCTAATACTGAAACTTTACTGGATTTAAAGTATTGCTTAAATATTATTTTGTCACACTTACTGTGACAGGCATACCTTAAGTAAAACTAAGCAAAGTATCGTGATGTATTTTGAGGCTTGAGTCAACGATTCACTCCTTTCTGCTCTCCCTATAGGGGACATCATAATTATCATTTAATAAATTTCCATCCAGAGACTCTCTAGATACAGACTTACTACTGACTACGACTTACTGTCATTCCATCTCCTATCAGGTTAATAGCAACAGGCGCTAGTGGAGGCCTGGGGTCGGCCTGGGCGGGAGTGTCACATGCAGCCGCGGTGCGAGCGCTAGTGGAGCTGCACAAGAGCGAGCGTGTCTACATACTGATTGGGCAACAGGGACTCAACGCTTGTAAGAAGGTAAGAGAACATTTACTGATAAACCTTAGACAGAAATTTGTGTTACTGGGGAGAATGGTATGATAGCTAATAATAAAAATGATAAAGAAGCGGGGAAAAGGTAGTAAAGAATAAAGCTTGTCAATAGGGTAGTATCCACTTTTTTGAAATCTACTTATATGACTTCTAAATGACTAGTAAATCACCGTAAATATATTTTTTCCTCTTGGAACTTTTAACTTTTCAAATAAATGAATTTTAAATGTTTTTATTTAAACTTCGTGCAAAAACGCTCGATCACGTGACTGTGACGTCAGTTTACATTATATTCCTTTACATGATTATCACACGTCTTGCGAGGAAAATCAATCATTTTAGACAAGTAAAATAAATCAAAAATCAAAAATATTTTATATAAGTACAAAAATCATAATTTAAAATATTTTAAATACCACAATTTTGTAATTTTTTATGACTACAATAAAAAGATATAATATTGTTACGCGCTACGGGTTCGGATAAATTATACACACACGATTTTTACACAAACG
>NWSH02000571.1:1686512-1700994 GCA_002382865.2 Heliothis virescens
GATAATTAATAATTATAATTTATAATTAATAATGATGTGGTTAGTTATTAAAAATATAATCACACTTTTCATGTTTCTAATATTGCAAACTTTGGATATTCATACGTATCTTTAATTGAGAGTATACTAGGAAACTACCCTATTAAGCAGTCGTCTCCGAAATGGAACAAGAAAGGACTTTTAAAATACACACATAGTGATAAACTACAAATATCAGACTTAGGCATAGGTACAATACTTTGAAAATGATTACACAGTGATACTGATAGTGTTACGGTTCTACGTCATCATGATTGTCTATTTTTTGTTGATATTCAGCTTCTGGATAACTGACTGCTGTGGATTATTGCGCAATTAGATCAGAGCTAAAATTATGCAGACGTTTCTGAAAAAAGCTTGTTCAGATACAAAGCCAACTGCAGCGAGTGCAGCCTCTCTATGTTCCCTTGTTTTCACAGACCCTCTCAGCCCAAGAAGGTCAGCACGAATGCTCTCGCCGCCAAGCCAACGAGACGCGTCAGGAGTTCACCAGCAAGACGCATGAAGTCAGGAACACAAATGTCACTGATGGAGGAGGAGGGGGAGGCGGGGCTACCTATGTGTTCTTGGTAAGTCAACATTTTATACAAATGATAATTATCCATACAAAGGTTTAGAAAAGTAAATATCTGAAAAAACATTCAGAATTTTGTTCATGAAGTCCACAATTTTTTTTTGGGATCATAAATCCAAAGAGTAAAGATGACATTTCTTGGTTATCCTTTCCTCATATTATGTACTTTACATTTTTATTCTCTAACTCTCAGATTAATTAAGCATTTAAACAATGCTCGATCTTTCAAAAGCTTTCCAGCAAATTCCCATAACACTTTATTTCTTCGACTAGTTGGACAAAGACGGCCAAGCCTTCCCTCTGCTAGTAGCGGGAGGAGGGGGAGGGTTGTCGGTGGGCAGTTTCCGGGATGACGGGTCCCAACATGCAAGACCCCTGACTAACGCGACCCCGGAGTCAGGGTATATGTATGGACAGCCTGGGAAGACTTCAGGTAAAAAATTATATCGATGATGTTGTGATAGTTTCTTAGGTGTTTTATTTTCTTGCTCCAATATTCCTTTATGTATTCTTAGGTGCTGGAGGAGGCTGGTTAGCTCGTTCAGGTCCCATGACTCCTGGCTTCGAGCTGGTGCGAGGGGCAGCCTTACATGAAGGCGGGGCGGGGGGAGCCGCGTGTGATGGTGAAGCTCATGGCGGCTTTGGCGGCGGAGGGGGTGGTTGTTTGAGGGGTGGTGGAGGAGGGGGCTGGCTTGGTGAGTGCTTGTAGTTTTTTCATGAGACAATGAATTTTTTGATAAGTGATGAATGATGTGTCCTGAATTTTTTTTGGAACTTTTTTTATAGCCATTCGCTCTCATATTCGACTTACATTTTGTACGTTAGGATATGAACTTGTAGGTGACCATGTCTTATGAATTTCTGATCTTTTCGTTGATGATGATTATAACCGTCGCACGTGTCCAGGCGGCAACACGAACGAGGGCGGCGGCGCCCACGGCGGCGGCGGCTGGTCGTACATCGCGCCACGCGCCGAGCGGCACTACAGCGACGTCAGCGTCGCGCCGCGCACCGGCCCCGGCGAACTGCTTATATTCCCCGCTATACACGTAAATCGTTCTGCTTCATTATAAGCACCAATCATTATATTATCCCACTGCAAGGCACAGGCCTCTCCCGTCGGGGCTGCGGGTTGTTCGAAAGAGTTACCGCNCGGCGAACTGCTTATATTCCCCGCTATACACGTAAATCGTTCTGCTTCATTATAAGCACCAATCATTATATTATCCCACTGCAAGGCACAGGCCTCTCCCGTCGGGGCTGCGGGTTGTTCGAAAGAGTTACCGCGGCTCCCGAAGGAACACGGTGGGTTTTAGTCAGTAAAAGTCTGACACTCCCTCCCGCTGTCACCCACAGTGGGAGGGGTCATTCTGATGATTTCCCATCGATATATAAAAAAAGGCACAGGCCTCTTCTCATGTGGAGAAAGTGCTCATTAATCACTACACTTGCTTAAGGTGGACCGGCGAATCAAGCCTTTTTTTGAGTCCAAATGGCCCGTGAGTCATCAATTGCCAAAATACACTGTAACTTCTTTTTCTTCTAGGACTGTGACTGCGACTATCGCTGCGTGGCTCTGAACGAGTACCGCAGCGAGGTGAAGTGCTACTGTCCCGCCACATGGACTACCGATGCTCATGACCCTACGAAGTGTATACGTAAGTTTGCTTTTTCTATTTCTTTATTTGTCAAATTTGAGAAAGTTTTCGTCTGGAGATAGATTCACAGCTATATTAGAAAAATATTAAGTATGACAGAGTTGGTAGAAGGTTTATTTATAACATTATATTCAGGTACTGCGACTTCTTTTTATACGTCGTCACACTAACTCGTGCTTTAGCTCTTCATGTGCACTTGTGTGTAAACCATTGACTGCAGTCTTAACTTAGGTCCATCGCATCGGCCACCATACTGAGACTACAATGACCCTGATAATTTCCATAGCTCAATCACTCAAAACGCAATTGTTCAAAGTAGGCTGAAAACAGCACTTTCTGAACGTCAAAATTACATGAGACAGCCCCAAAAACGCCCGCCCTTCACCACTTCCTATGTGTTTTTGCTGGGAAGAAGAAGTGGTGGAACAAACTCCCCAGCAAATAGCAGCTATGCTCATCACAGCTACAATTCAAGATCCCAATAAGTTCTAGACCTAGAGTTTTGGTTTTATTTTCCAGTGGAAGACGCGTGGCCCCGTACGCCATGGGTGGTCATCATAGTACTGTCGGTCGCCGTATTTGTTTGTGCACTGGCTGTTCTGTGCGTCTGTCTGTATCTATGTGAGTATATATTTTGTACTATCTTCATTGTTAATATTTAATTCTTGGTGTCATTTCTTTCATTTATATGAAAGTGTGTTTTTGTCTTCAGTATTATGAGAACCAAACTATCGTCTTTATTTTCTAAACAATTTTTCATTACCAGTTTGGTTATGGTACCATAAAATTCAAGTTGTCTGAGCGCCGAGTTGCAGGTGTAGGTTGCTGGTCTCGGCGGTTCAATAAAACTTCGATATTTAAAGAAGACTGTATTGAATGTAGATAGGTGACAAGAGAAAATCGCGCGTCGCGCGTGCGGTCGTGTATGCGCGACCGGGGTCGATGAGCGAGTGTCCGGGGGTCCGGCGTATGGTGAGGGCCCAGCTTAGGTGGGGCGCACGATGACGTGTGCTGGCGCGACCTCATAGGCCGGCGCGATGTGACGGTCCGGAACATATTCCCCGGGTTGAAGCATGTGAAGGCTTCAAGATGATGATGATGGTGTGGTGACGCCTCTCTGGTCTGCGTTGATGGAGGCAGTAGTCACTGGTGACAGCCACGAAAGAGGTGGGTTAGTGATCTGCCGGTGAAAAGTACACATGAGTGGCCGTCCGATATGGATAGGTGTAGGAGAAAGATGAGAGAGGTCAGATGGATAGAGGTAGAAGGTATGGAATTTAAGCAAGCCTCTAACCTGACCATAGCAAACTGATCTCATCATGAACAAAATGGAAAAGGTGAAAAAAAGGAAAATAAAAAAGTAAAACTGTTGCAGAAGCTGTTGTCGGAGTACGCGCGACAGTCCGGATAACTGGCTGAAGGCCGCAAGAAAGACGGGTACCAGCTCCAGAAGCACGGCTCCGGCTGCAGAGCACAAAACGCTTGACAATGTGTAGCGTAGTGTGTGACGTAATCCAGCCAGCGTATCAAAGACAATGATATGTCTTTGATGCGTAGCATTGTAAAATATGTATTTGAGTGTATGAATATGTGTGATGAAAAGTTCTGTAATATGAGGTTGTGGGATATGTTGCTGTGTAACGGTTCATTGTCCTTGTACGTATTAAATGTTGTATGTACGGATGATGATGTTATTGTGTGCTGCGTACAACCTGACCGCCAAAGAGTGGACGAGCTGATGGAATCAGCCTTCACCCCCCGAGATGCAAGAATCCCGGTACTGGTCTCAGAAGGTATGCAGCTCAAGTCCATCTCTGGCAGCTGAACCAGGCCGTGCCCGCAGTCAGAGCCGTGCTGCCGGACGTCTTCAACAGGAAGTGCAGGCACGAGCGCAGGTGATGACGCACGCCCGTGTTTAAGGGTGAACTTCGCACGCGCCACCAGTGCGAAGTACCGCGACTCGATACGCTCCCGCTCGACGAACATGTCGTCGACGTTCTCCGACAACACCTCCAACTCCGTCTGAAACATGTCGAAGTCATCATACAGTGCCAACATAAAACTAATTCGAGACTGTAATGCAGTCTTATGAGCACTGTCTAAGTATGAACTTGTTAATGAATTTAAAAAGTTATTAAAACGTTCAAGCTCGGCTTCGAAATTACCACGCCCTCTAAGAAGTTCCTCCAACGTTGCATCAGCCATACTTTAAGCAAGAAAGCAAACGTGGAAGAATGAAAAAAAAAAAAAAACTAAGAAAAAACCGTTAAGTATAAAATAAAATGTTATAGGCAAGCGACAATGAATCAGCTGATTCGAAGCGAACGACCGGGCTTAGAAACCGGTTCGCTAAGCCGCTCGCTAATGAGCTTGTTTACGTGATGCAAATAATATGAACAAAGAATCTACTGTTTAAAAGATAACGACTTATTAATACGAAAAAATGTTAAGATTGAATGAATTTAATAAGCGTAAGAAATAAGATTGTATGAAGAGATCAATATGCCTGATCAATGTAAGAAGCCCTTTAAATTCCTGGATTCCTGGATACAAGGGAATAACGACAGGAATTCAAAGGGATATCGGAACGGACTCACTCAGTATGTTCCCTCCGTCCGGGTAGACACGTCTCCACTAGTCCTCCACGATGCGATGACGACGCGTAAGTCGCAGAGGCAGGTGACCAGTCCAAAGTCCACGGGCGGTTGCGCAGCTTGCAAGACGACTTCTCCTGTTCGGTTCAGTTCTTGCGAAGGACCAAGTTTGAGCGCCGAGGTGCAGGTGTAGGTTGCTGGTCTCGGCGGTTCAATAAAACTTCGATGATATTCAAAGTAGACTGTATTATAGAAGTACAAGAGTAGTCGCGCGTCGCGCGTGCGGTCGTGTATGCGCGACCGGGGTCGCTGAGCGAGTGTCCGGGGGTCCGGCGTATGGTGAGGGCCCAGCTTAGGTGGGGCGCACGATGACGTGTGCTGGCGCGACCTCATAGGCCGGCGCGATGTGACGGTCCGGAACACATTCCCCGGGTTGAAGCATGTGAAGGCTTCAAGATGATGATGATGGTGTGGTGACGCCTCTCTGGTCTGCGTTGATGGAGGCAGTAGTCACTGGTGACAGCCACGAAAGAGGTGGGTTAGTGATCTGCCGGTGAAAAGTACACATGAGTGGCCGTCCGATATGGATAGGTGTAGGAGAAAGATGAGAGAGGTCAGATGGATAGAGGTAGAAGGTATGGAATTTAAGCAAGCCTCTAACCTGACCATAGCAAAGTGATCTCATCATGAACAAAATGGAAAAGGTGAAAAAAAGGAAAATAAAAAAGTAAAACTGTTGCAGAAGCTGTTGTCGGAGTACGCGCGACAGTCCGGATAACTGGCTGAAGGCCGCAAGAAAGACGGGTACCAGCTCCAGAAGCACGGCTCCGGCTGCAGAGCACAAAACGCTTGACAATGTGTAGCGTAGTGTGTGACGTAATCCAGCCAGCGTATCAAAGACAATGATATGTCTTTGATGCGTAGCATTGTAAAATATGTATTTGAGTGTATGAATATGTGTGATGAAAAGTTCTGTAATATGAGGTTGTGGGATATGTTGCTGTGTAACGGTTCATTGTCCTTGTACGTATTAAATGTTGTATGTACGGATGATGATGTTATTGTGTGCTGCGTACAACCTGACCGCCAAAGAGTGGACGAGCTGATGGAATCAGCCTTCACCCCCCGAGATGCAAGAATCCCGGTACTGGTCTCAGAAGGTATGCAGCTCAAGTCCATCTCTGGCAGCTGAACCAGGCCGTGCCCGCAGTCAGAGCCGTGCTGCCGGACGTCTTCAACAGGAAGTGCAGGCACGAGCGCAGGTGATGACGCACGCCCGTGTTTAAGGGTGAACTTCGCACGCGCCACCAGTGCGAAGTACCGCGACTCGATACGCTCCCGCTCGACGAACATGTCGTCGACGTTCTCCGACAACACCTCCAACTCCGTCTGAAACATGTCGAAGTCATCATACAGTGCCAACATAAAACTAATTCGAGACTGTAATGCAGTCTTATGAGCACTGTCTAAGTATGAACTTGTTAATGAATTTAAAAAGTTATTAAAACGTTCAAGCTCGGCTTCGAAATTACCACGCCCTCTAAGAAGTTCCTCCAACGTTGCATCAGCCATACTTTAAGCAAGAAAGCAAACGTGGAAGAATGAAAAAAAAAAAAAAACTAAGAAAAAACCGTTAAGTATAAAATAAAATGTTATAGGCAAGCGACAATGAATCAGCTGATTCGAAGCGAACGACCGGGCTTAGAAACCGGTTCGCTAAGCCGCTCGCTAATGAGCTTGTTTACGTGATGCAAATAATATGAACAAAGAATCTACTGTTTAAAAGATAACGACTTATTAATACGAAAAAATGTTAAGATTGAATGAATTTAATAAGCGTAAGAAATAAGATTGTATGAAGAGATCAATATGCCTGATCAATGTAAGAAGCCCTTTAAATTCCTGGATTCCTGGATACAAGGGAATAACGACAGGAATTCAAAGGGATATCGGAACGGACTCACTCAGTATGTTCCCTCCGTCCGGGTAGACACGTCTCCACTAGTCCTCCACGATGCGATGACGACGCGTAAGTCGCAGAGGCAGGTGACCAGTCCAAAGTCCACGGGCGGTTGCGCAGCTTGCAAGACGACTTCTCCTGTTCGGTTCAGTTCTTGCGAAGGACCAATGTTTGAGCGCCGAGGTGCAGGTGTAGGGTGCTGGTCTCGGCAGTTCAGAATTAAATGTACAAGAGAAAATCGCGCGTTGCGCGTGCGGTCGTGCATGCGCGACCGGGGTCGATGAGCGAGTGTCCGGGGGTCCGGCGTATGGTGAGGGCCCAGCTTAGGTGGGGCGCACGATGACGTGTGCTGGCGCGACCTCATAGGCCGGCGCGATGTGACGGTCCGGAACACAAGTTGTCAGCTTTACCAAAGCCAAAATTCACACAAAAAACACTTCATGTTACTGTTTTCTTCCAGACTTAACTGAAATATCGGAATTATAATATTCACCATTTTAAAGTAAAATATTATTTCTAATCCGTATAAGAATTCAATCAGCACCATTAACACAGCATTCCAACCTTCAGATAACACATACCAGCGCAAGAAAGAGGCTGAACAGCAGCAGAAACGTCTCTTGGAGCAGGATGTCCAGCTCCAACGGCTGAGGAGTGCTCCGGGAGGGAATGACAACCTCACCATGGCCTTCAACCCTCACTACGGGAGTGAGAGCATACTGCCGCAGGGGATCGATGTCAGGGGGCTGCCGCAAGTCTCTAGAGAGAGTTTGAAGCTTGTTAAGTAAGCATAACAAATTCAAATTATAATGATTAGAATGATTTTGAATCGGCCCTTAATTGATCTTAAAATAATGTAAGAAGTCTACAAAATGATCGTTTGCTATATGTTTTCTGGGATGAAGCAAAAACGCAAAGCTGAATGAATGTTATTAGTGTTATAATCATGATCACCTTCTTAATCTTCTTTCTTTTTAAATAATTTTAGGATAGGTGTCCAGGCCAAACAGCCTGGAACTAAGAAATAACCAATAACTAAAGGTCATCTCAATTTTTTTACGGCTATATTTTAATAAATCCATTTATTTTCCCAGGGCTTTAGGCCAAGGTGCTTTCGGAGAAGTCTACCAGGGTCTGTACCGCCACCGCACAGGAGACACGGTGGAAATGCCAGTAGCCGTCAAGACGTTACCAGAACTGTCCACAGGCCAAGCGGAGTCAGACTTTCTTATGGAGGCTGCTATCATGGCCAAGTTCAGCCATCCCAATATTGTGCATCTCATTGGCGTGTGCTTTGATAGGCATCCAAGGTTAGTGGAATTTGAAATAATAGATTTATATAGACAGGTGGAATAATTATGTGAATGTAACTCAGTATCTAAAACATTTGTGGTTTACGTCGATGACATAATAATCTTCGTGCCCCATTGTTACTAATATGGCAATGTATCCTTTTTAACTTGTTTTGTAAAACAATAACTTAAAAACATAAATAGATGAACATTTACATAAAATACATTTGGCCACCCTTATAAGTCAATAAACACCAAAATCAAAATTCAATCTCCATTTGCCAATACCCATAACCCAAGTCTAGGAATCTTACAAGCCGAAATTCCACCAGGTTCATAGTCCTGGAGCTGTTAGCTGGTGGGGACCTGAAGAACTTCCTCCGGGAGAGCAGGCCGAAGCCGGAACGAGCCAGCGCTCTGACCATGAAGGACCTGCTGCTGTGCTCCATAGACGTCTGCAAGGGATGCCGGTATTTGGAGAGCAAGAGGTTTATACACAGGTAAGGTTGCGGAAAATTCTATAGGTTGCATGTTTTAATTAATGTTTTTTTTTCAGATTTAAAAAAAATTAAATGTATAAGCTATATTATTGCCAAGTTTTATCAAAGTCCATTCAGCTGATACAAACGTGCATGCGAATGTATGTATATTTGTATCTTAAACACACTCACACAAACTTTTGGTGTTGTTATAGTGTGTTAAGTGAATTCAGGGGCTGTTAAATATTCTTGACTTAATATGAGAAAAGTTGAATCTTCGATAAATTTCACTAAGATACATTTTACATATCCGATTTTTTATATCCAGGGACATAGCAGCCCGGAATTGTCTGCTAACATCCCGGGGTCCGGGACGCGTGGTGAAGATCGCGGACTTCGGCATGGCCCGGGATATCTACAGGTCTGACTACTACAAGAAGGGCGGGAAAGCCATGTTGCCCATCAAGTGGATGCCTCCAGAAGCTTATATTGATGGCGTCTTTACCATCAAAACTGATGTGTGGTGAGTTTCACTGCCTTAGTATTAGTAGTAGTTATTGTATTGTTTATTGAATGACTAGCTTCGATTTCACCCGCGTCCCGTGGGAACTACTCGGCGTACCCGGATAAAAAGTAGCCTATAGCCTTCCTCGATAAATGAGCTATCTAACGCTGAAATAATTTTTCAAATCGGAGCAGTAGTTCCTGAGATTAGCGCGTTCAAACAAACAAACAAACTCTTCAGCTTTATAATATTAGTAGAGATATGAATGAGGAGGAAATGAATGTATGACTGACTAAGAGGAATAGAAGAGACAGACATTGAGCTGACCTCATATAAAATTNCTGAAAGAATTTTTCAAATCGGACCAGTAGTTCCTGAGATTAGCGCGTTCAAACAAACAAACAAACTCTTCAGCTTTATAATATTAGTAGAGATATGAATGAGGAGGAAATGAATGTATGACTGACTAAGAGGAATAGAAGAGACAGACATTGAGCTGACCTCATATAAAATTGGAAACATGCACATCGTCTTTGTATGCCTCAGCTCGGGTACGTTCAATAGTAGCCAATTTGAGTGATACAAAGACTATGTTCATAGCCATTTACACGCATACTTTTTAGCAAAAAAAACCTCTATATTTGTGTGACGAATTTAGTTCCACAATTATCTTTTGCGAAAACTCTAGCTACACTTAGAGAGATAGTTATGGATATTTCTCGTTCCCAGGTCGTTCGGCGTCCTGCTATGGGAGGTGTTCTCCCTGGGCGTGATGCCGTACACCGGCTGCGCCAACAGGGAGGTCATGGAGATGGTCTCCGGAGGGGGGCGGCTCGAGAAACCTTATGGTGAGTTGCCTCTGAAGATTTATTGTGGTAATTTATATTTATAAGGAGCTGGTGGCTAAGTCAAAGCCACGCGGATCGATCGATCGTGTTCTTCTGTGTTTCGGAAGGCACGATAAAACTGGTGGGTCCCGGCTGTCATTTTACCATCTCTGGAGTTACGGTTAGTCAGAATCTAGAGAGTCTGACAACCAGTCAGATAGGCAGTCGCTCCATGTAAACACTGGTTCTCAGCTGTATATGGTTAGACTGGAAGCCAACCCTAACATAGTTGGGAAAAGGTTAGGCAAATGATGAATTTATTTTAATGAAAATAAACGTAGAGATACAAGATTTTTGGGAACTTCATGCCCTTTGAGCACTGGGATAAAAAGTAATTGGACCAAGCGCTTGAATTTTGTTTGCGGGATATTTTTTGACTTAAATAATTACATTAGTTTTATTAATTTGTGATAGTGGAGTTTCGAGGGTGCTTACATTAAAACAATCCAACGAGATTCTCAATCACATGCATTATACAGGATGTCCTCAAGAGATATACAGGCTGATGTGCGAGTGCTGGAACCCGACGCCGGGCGAGCGACCCTCATTCGCGCACATGTATGAGAGGATGCAGCGGTTTGTACAGGTATGGACGAAAATATTATCAAAAATCTACACCATGTAATAATTTTAGTAACAAAACAAAGTGATTGGTTTCATAGGGGCACCAGAGCAACTTTGCTTAGTAGATATTTCGCTACTGTTATTTTACTCTTCATTTCAGACCATCTTACTTGTGTTAAGACAATGCCTCCGTTATGAGTAAAAAAAATTGTGACGACATTGTTAAAATGACTCCGGCGGATTTTTATTGGATTATAATTCTTCTTAAATTGTTATTTGCTTTCAGGTTGTCATTATTTACCAAGACCAATTACTCTTTCTCTTTCATCGTTATAAATAAATCCGCCATTTTGTCCAGGACCCAGCGATAGTAAGCGCGCCGCTCCCAATAGTGCGGTCACTGTTACCGCCGCACACAGAGATACCGACCAACGCCAATGGGCCGCAGGTTAGTTATACAATTATTTTATATATAAATAACATATTTTTTATTAAACGACAGAGGCGTTGTTCCGAAAAAAAAAACAAATAAAAATAGAAAAAATGGAAAAAAGAATGAAAATAATTCTGTTTTGTGGTAGTATGTCTATGTTAGACGGTGATGTGATCGTTTTTATTTTTTTGAATAGGTAAACATGATGTGTCAAATTCAGTTTTTTGTAGTTTTATGAACACCAAGTAGGAACACTTTTAGATTTGACCCCCTTTTAGATTTTTAGTTTTAATAATTTAAAATAATAAACTGTGTACGTATTTTTGGATAATAATTGTGTTAAAGTCACTTTTGAAATAATTTACCAACGGAACAACGCCTCTAAATAAAATTTCGAAATTTTAACAACCAAGATATTTTAAAAGGTCCCCACGAGTGTATAGCCCACCTAAAATTTAAAAATAAAAACGTAACTAATAAAAATGAATACTAATGCGTAACAAAATTTTCTCTTTTTTCCAAATGTTTTCGCTCTGGCTACTAGAAGCAAGTAAATGGATTTTTATTTATTAACAAAACATAATTATAATTTGGTTTTATAATTCGGTGTTAGCGATCCTATCAGAGCCCGTGCTTACGAGTTCGCATGACAACCTCCATTTTTATTTTTATTTTCTTAAACTACCCCCCCTCTCCTTGAATGAAACTCGCGTAGAAAACTAGAACCCTTGTAGTTAGTCAGAGATTCATTGGAATGTGAAAGAGTCATCAAATATCATGATATAATCGCATGTTCTTCACAACTGATCAGTTCATTATTTAATTTCTTCTTCACCATCGTTGCATTTCAAAGAATCTCTCAAACGGTTATTTCAGAGACTTGGGTGTTTACTTGCCTAGTAGCTATAGCGGAAATCTATTACCTGTATATCTATTTTCTTTTATTACCTTTGTCCCTGCCTCTGGGTTTTGTAAAATGGTACTTAAGTTCTCTTGTATAGAGTTTAATTTGTATTTTTGTGAAGTTTTTACAAAACACAGTGGTATGCACGCGTAGAGTTAAAAGAGAAACACAGGGAGATTAAATTATTGAATAAAGTATTTGATATAAAGAAACGCTATTCCGCTATTTTTTGGTCAAAACAAATTATAATCCATAGCCAATCGTCACCAATAAAGAGTTAAATTATTGATAAAAAAACATAAATTAATGATGCAACTGCTTTTGAAGTGAAACTCCAAGTTTGAATAGTTCAACACAACATAAAGTATACTGCTTCAAAACAAACGAATAGTGTAAAATCATCAAAGGTGTCAAAACTGACAGTCAAGGAAGTTCTCGCTTCATTTCATCATGATAAAAGCGAATGTCAAGCTACCTTTGTAGCATGGCTTCGTACCTAAATTGTCTTTGACGGTTTTTTGCAAGTTTTAAAAGCCAAAAGATACCGGATATGTTAGTAAAGAAATCTCCCTGTGGTCGTGTGCGTGTACTGAGCGTGGCATGTTGGCAGCGACCAACGGCGTGCGACTACCTCGTGCCGATGTCTCCGCAGGACAACCCGCCGACCAACAATAGGTAACGCCTTTTTATATCTGAGGGTTCTGGCAGGAGGAAACCAGAATATAAACTTAATAAATAGTCATATATCACAAAAAAAAAAAAACAATCATTACGACGGTACAATCAAATCTCAAACAAATGAGTGAATCGTCCATGTATATATTTTTTTAACTTTGATTTAAATGGTAATTTTTCGGATTTTGAATTATATTTTATATGTGTCGTACTAGTGGCATTTTATGTAACATATTTATATTATATTGCCTGTCGTAAACAAAGAGCACAGTAATATTTAATTACTATGTATATTTGATAAAACGCTCAAGCAAAGTCACGAATGGTGAATGTATTTTTTTTACAATTAAAGGAGTTTTGGATTATGTTGTAAGCCAATGCATGATTGCAGCAGCTGCTAAGGTTTTGTGGGTTCAATTCCTACCAAATATTGTATGGTCGACAAAATAAATTTGTTATATTTCTGAATGTTTAAGCATGTGAGATGTATGTTTGTCATCGCACCCGCAGCGAAAAGCTTTCAATGGGAAAAGCTTTATGAACCTGCCAGTATCCTCAAGGACTAATTACGAGCTATTTCTAAAATCTAACTTATATGTGGCACCTCCTTTCACAGTTCGATGTTGTATAGTAACATACTTTACAACTCTCAGGTTACTGCATGTCAACATTTTTTCAAAAATAATTAAAAGTAAAAAGTATTACTTAACAAAAGCTTCAATGAGTTAGAGAGAGAGAGAAGTAAACGTAGAAATGTATTTCTCGAATTTACAGTAGTAAAGGAAAAGTATTTTTTTGAGAAAATGTTGACATAAAGTGAGCAGTAACAATATATCACACTGCTGTAGCAAGACTGAGCAGTGACAGCATGTGTTAGACGCTGAACTTTCCTTACCGGCAGATGTTTCTAATTTAAACAGCGATCTTATAAAACAATCAAATAATACGCTACCTTTAAACAAATACGAGCAGGATTATTGGTGTTTTAAATAATTATTTTTATGTTGTGCCAGTTGCTTCGATGGCTAATAACGATTTTAAGTTCCTATCCCACATATTTGCGAACAATTTTACTCTGTACATCTCTAAAACTTAACAAGAAATGACGACTAATGGATTACAAATTAAGTTCATCGTTCATATCATCAATCAGTTATACTCAATCAAAGCAACTGAGCATTCAATCACAATTTTAAATAGCTTCATTTGCACCTTCAATGTTCAACCCAAACCCATGTGCAGTCTATATCAACCCAAGAACATTGTTGTAGCCCAACGGAACCGCTGGTCCCTCATAGCAAATCGCAAACGGTGGCGCAGGAACAACCAGAAACGGAGGATTCACAATATCCACCTCCTCTGAAAGGTATTTGTCCTTATTAACTTTATAGCGACTTCTGAAAATGTATAAACGTCGTCTAAGGTGCTTCAGGTAATCTCTTATTCGTAATTCAGGAACGAAAACCCATGACCTGAATGTTACCTTACCTTGCTCGGGTCGTAACCCTTTATTTTAATTTGACTCTCGAATGACAAACCCCCAATTTTGAAAGCATCGTGTACTATAAGTATGGAGGTTATAAGTACAGGTTGGTTTAATGAGTTTTTTGTGCCAGCATCACAAGAATATGGCAACATTCCAATGGCGTCCCGGAGCGGCGCAAACGCAACAAGACGCGATGCCTCCGCTACCTCCGCCGCCGAGACAAGGACCACAACAAAGTTTCTGCCGTCTAACTCAACAGATAGGTAAACTGTTTTTGAGATATACTGTCATTATGTAATGAATTCTAGGTGCCCAGATAGAACCTTATTGAAGCGCTCTGCAGTTCTTCAAAATGGTTAATCCGCTTAGTTCTTATTCCTGTTCGGAGACATAGAGCTCTCAATATCATCCTTTTTTTTTTTTTTTTTTTTT
>NWSH02000571.1:1743694-1783373 GCA_002382865.2 Heliothis virescens
ATAGATACAAATAAACATACGTCAAACATGATGTGTGAAAGCTAATTGTTAAAATGAATTGAATTATGATTAAAGTAAGTCAGAAATAAAAAGGGGACAATATGCGAAAGGGACATTTTGCGAAGTGGACTTTCTGCGAAACAGACATTTTGCGAAGTGGACATTCTGCGAAAGAGACATTTTGCGAAAGAGACATTCTGAGAAAAGGACACTTTGCGACCAGTGGACATTTTGAGAAGTGGACATTTTGCGCAGGAGTCACAGTGACAACTGACAATATTACTTGTAAAGTGCTTTTAGAAATAACAATAAGTATAATCAGTAACCTATTGTTGGTTATTTTAATTCTTGTCCCATAGGCTGAGCTTGCTCCATTTAACTTGAACGATAATTTAATTTTTACCAGGCGTGAAATGACAACCCATTGCTGAAATTGGCAACCCATTGCTGAAATTGGCTTAAATGTCAAATCTTTTATTCACTCTTCATGATCGATATTAGATAAATCGATACTAGGTTCTCAATTCGACCGTATTTTTTTTTATGTATGTTAATCCATATCTCCGGCAGTTATAGACCGATTTGAGAAATTCTTTTTGTGTATGAAAGAGTACGATGTCAGTGTGGTCCCATGGTAAGAAGACCAGGATCTGATGATGGGATCCTGGAGAAATTGAGAGAACTCTTCAAATTTCGTACGCTTTTTTACGTCGATGATACTATTACTGGACCGACTGTCACTGTGGGTGGGTATGGGTATTAAAGATATTATAGTTTTAGACCCGAAAACTGAAAAGCATAAAATTAAAAAAACTTTTTACAAAAAAACAAAACCGACTTCACAAAAAAACACTGAAAGGGATAAAATAAAACTTTTCACACATGGCTTCAACAAAATAAACACAGTCAACAGACCTGCAGACACCGACTTCTAGAGCCATGTGAAAAGTTTTATTTTATCCCTTTCAGTGTTTTTTTGTGATGTCGGTTTTGTTTTTTTGTAAAATTTTTTTTCCATATCAAATTATTTTTATGCAAGACAGAAACCATCGTTGTTCTTTCTGATGAAATAACTATTACCTTATTTGGTGTAAACGCACTTTTAAGTAAATAAATATGATTCGGTTCAATTAATAGTTCAAGAAACTATAAACACAGTCGGTTATTTAAAACAAAATGATCTTTTATCTATACGACAACAAACCCCAGTTTAAATAGGTCAGTCCGTCAACTAATTATCTACAAATTAGCTGTAAGCGGCAATATAATGGTAATATTGTAAATATTATTGTTTACACTTGATTGTTCTTACACTTACTTAATAAATAGCTTTTGTTCCATTATATATACACTACTAATTCGTTATGTTTTATATTAATATAATCATTACTTGAGTAAAGCATTTCCATTTCTACATGTTTATTTCATTAAAACTTATCGCAATGGCGTCCAGATCAATTAATCAGCCACGGCGATCGTTCGCACTAAGGAGATCAGCCAGCTGCGCAGGACATATTATAATGCATTTGAGCAGACACAGGTGCACTCCATATTCCCTCACTCTCATAACCCGATGGGACGGCAATCCGACACGACCGGAGAGAGATCAGGCGCAGGACCGACATTAACGTGCTCTCCGATGCACGAAAAAAAACATGTACGAGTATAATATAAAAAAATCTCTTAATTATGGTGAAAAGACTATCTAAGCGAGTATATTAGAGAAACGATTTAATACTTTTTCTCATAAGAGTTGCTTTTTACATAGAAACGGCTGTTTAGAGCAAAATAACCATCGTAACAGCTCTTTCTAGTATACTTTCTACGTTTTGTTAAAAAAACTTATGATTTACGACCTAGAAAAACATCTAATAGGCTGAAATTGCTAAGTAAAAGTGTGTCTACCCATGCTTTTAACAATTGATAATGTAGTTTTTTCGGTATTTTCTTTTCGAAGTCGATTTTCGCGTTATCATTGTCAACCTGACCTATTTCACTGATAACTATTTCAGACGCTGATACTCTCTATCCACTAAATTCTATATTTATAAATCCCTACAGCATTTCAACCACTTGATTTATCACCTAAATTACTTTTGCTCTAATTGTCCCACCATTTACGTTCATGACGAGTTCCTCCGTGTTTCGGAAGGCACGTTAATTTGGCGAGTCCCGGCAGTTATTTGGACATCTTTGGCATTCGTTACGGGTAGTCAGTAACCAGAAATTCGGACAACCAATGTTAACCCCTTGTATTAGATTGCCAGTAACTGGGTTGAGAAGTTCAGATAGGCAATGGCTCTATATAGAGGTATGTAGCTGCCTCCATGTAAAACACGGGTACTCAGCTGTATTGGCTAAATTCTAGTCAGTTGAAAGGCCTTACCTACTACTAAGGAACAGTAGGCCTCATACATGGCTACTTTATGACAGCAATCAGTATTGATTACAAATCATAGGTTTAATGGCATATTGCAAGACAGCGACCGTTCGCTTTTGTGTCGTGTCGTAAGCGCACATTGATGTACACGTAAACACGTAACTGACACGTAAACTGGACGTCATGAGCAAGCAATCGGCAATTGACGATGTGCCCATCTTACGTTGAGACGATCAGAATTTTGTTGCATTTCGTCACCCGTGAAAAGCCTTATTTTTTTCCATGTTAGTGTCCTGGTTTACGGTTGTGCTCAATTAAAATACTATGGCGTCCAAGGCCAATTGTCGGCCACGGCGGCTGTTCTCATATAAGGAGATAGCTAGCTGCGCAGGACATATTATAGTGCACAAGCATTTGCTTAGACACAGGTGCTTGCTCCCTATTCCCTCACTCTCATAGCCCGATGGTTGAAATGTATACCTTAGTCATCATGAATTATTTTATCAATTAGCGCTAGAAAATCCCTTGAAAATCCCGCACGCAAATTCGTCCAGTAGTTTTGAGTTCAACAGACAAACCAATAAATAACAGGTACCTATGTAGTGATTGCATACATACAACAAACCGACTATTCGTCTTTGTGACATGTCGTAAGCGCAATTGATATGGTACATAGCGTCATTTGACTAGATTAATGACAGCTTTACTCAATCGGAAACAGGTGGCCTTCCTGCAGTTGTTGGTCAACAGTACATGTAGACACATAGAGTACAACTAGCTTGACTTATCATAAGAACCTGTACTAGGTCTATTTGAAAATAACTATATATAATAACTAGGTCTATTTAAAATAACTTTGAGGTAGACTGAATTACGTGTTCGCACTGGGTTTGAAAAGCAGTACGTGAACATCATCATCGTGTTGCAATTATCCCAAAATTTGGGATCGGCGCAGCATGTTTTCTTCTTCCATACTCTTCTATCTGCCGTCATCTCACAAGCACCTAACATTATTTCTAGCCATATGGAATTTAACACAATCCATCTATCGTTTCTTTGGTCGTCCCCTTCCGTAATATCCGACATTCATGCTCAAAACCTTCATCACAACATTATCCTCATTCCTTTGAAAAGCAGTATGTATTTGTTTGTAGATGATTTATCGTGAGTGCCAACCATCGGGGGCCTAGGTTCAGCAGTAGTCAGCTGATATGATGATGACGACGAAGAAGTATGGAAGGGGAAAATGACATAGAGAACATATAGACCAGGAGGATTGATGACTGTTTATCTATACTTCTATACTAATATTATAAAGCTGAAGAGTTTGTTTGTTTGAACGCGCCAATCTCAGGAACTACTGGTTTGATTTGAAAAAGTGTTAGATAGCCTACTTTTTAGGCTATAGGCTACTTTTTATTCGGGTGTGCCGAGTAGTTCCCACGGGACGCGGGTGAAACCGCTGGCAGAAGCTAGTTTGTAATAAAATTCTAGAGGAAATTAAACCGAACACAGGTGGGTTATTTTGTAAGTAGGTAGTACGGTCAGCATCAAAAGTCGCTGAGCAAATCAAAATTTTTAAAAGTGCCTAACAACGTCTAAGATCATAATTTCTTAACAAGACAAATGCCATAATTTGCTTAAAATCCTAACCCTCAAAAAAAGTAGATGAGTAGTCCGGTAAGTTATTGACGAAACGGTGTTTAGCTGTTTTGAAAATTTACATTTGTTAAGCTACTTTTGAAGCTGACTGTACCATTGAATTGGCCTTTTTTGAGTGAAGCGTGAAGATGAAGAAGAAGCGTGGTGGTTCACGTCTCTTGTTTAATAACGATTACTATTATGAGAGAATAATCCATACAGTACTGGACGTATTCCAATAATTCTAGCTAACGGAAAGCTACCAGAGTGCCAAAGATATGTACAGACACATCAAGTTACCACAATCTGTCAAATTTCTGCACTCGATTTTCAACATTATCACAATAGTGTAAGGTTAATATTCGATTGGTATTTGACAGATTCGTTTACGTTGACCTGCTGTCGTCTGTACAATTAAAATTATGTATTGAAAACTGAAAACGCCTTGATCAGGAGTCTACTAATGGCATTTTCTAAAGCTTGAAGGTAATTTATAAGTTTCCTAAAAATTCGTCAGTACTTTGCATTGCTTATTAAATACAGTCACACGGATTTCACAGGAAACTGCGTATTTTTCCTGTTGAGTAAATAAATATTCGGTTTTACATGGTGTAATCCATATACTATTTTTCGATAAAAGTCGGTAAATACCTAAATGGCGCTATCTCACTAATATAATATGCATTTTTTTATCTAATTGATAACAGGTAATCTATGTACCAATAATATAAATTTACTAATTTTAATATAATCAAGCTGAACAGTTTGTTTTTAACAAGTCATCAGGTACGATTAGAAGATTTTCTTCGGTAGCCCAATAATCAATGAAGGTTATAGGCTACTTTGAGTCAGGGAGCGAGTACAACTTCCCTCGGGACGCGGACGAAACTGGTGGCCAAAGCTAGTGTACTAAAAATTAATATCTAAAGTACTATTAATCTACTTACATTTGACAGCCAACTGCCTAGGGCTCAGCGGTGGCCTATCGTCAACTAAAACTTCCTCTTTAGTCAAGCTATTAATGTTGTACTTCTTCACACTCTCCGCCCAGTCCTGGATCCAGGTCTTATCCCCTTTGCAGCGGTTCAGGCTCAAGTACGACAGCTTCCCCACAACCTGCTCCGGAGTCATGTCTGTAGACACCCCACCACATTCCTCCCTCAACGCCTTCTGAGCGTTCTTTAACGCAGTACTCTCAAATTTAGTGTCCTCTAAACCTAATTTGTTACTGGGCAACGATACTGGGACAGAGGATTCACGGGATAGCCGGTGGATGTAGTCTGTCTGGTCTATCTCAGATTTGGTCAGGCTACATCGACGGAGCACCGGCTCTAGTTTAGGAGGGATTCGAGAGCTAAGGACACCAGATGTTGTGACTGAAGTAAAACTACCAACGTCTACATCATCATGCTTAGGAGGTGACTTTGCAAAGGTCTTTTCAGTAATAGTCCTCACTCTATTTTTTATTTTTTCTAAGTAGCTCCTCGTAGATTTAATTTGTTTGGATGTCTGAGCTGCTAAGTCATTCTCAGTCGGTGATTCATAGCAGCATGAGATTTCTAAAACATTTTTGTCTTTAGAAACTTTAGGTATTTCAAATGATTGGTTTAGTAAAGGACTACGGAGACCGATATCTCTTCTCGGTTCTTTAGTTATTACTCTCTGTGGGTTGGGGAAGTCAAACACAAGTTCAGGATCTCGCTCACTTCCTTTTTTCTTTAAACTTTCATCAATAACGTTTGACAGGGAAGGTGCACCAAAACTCCTGTCAATACTCATTCTGGCCTTCTGCTCCTCAGTGTAATTATCTCCTTCTATAGTGTACGTACCAGTTGAGGAGTTATCAGACTGGGCATCTACATCATCATCAATGTACAGTGGTTCTTTTGCAATGCACTTCTTAAACAAGTCTGGGGTCTCAGAGGAAGCTCTACTTTTGCGTATCAAAGGACTTTTTGAGTGTTCAGGCGTGGACAGCCCATTATCAGGAGTTAAAATATCTAATTCGGGACTGGATATATCTGTCAACATCATTCCCTCAGGGCTCTGGTCAATAATATCAGCCATAGCGTGCCTATTTATGTTGGTGTAGCTAGGTGTCCTGTGCACCTCCCTCATGTAGGTAGTACCCTTCAATGGCAAGTTGAGGCCCTGACGAGACGTAAAGTTATCACTCCTAGACATTATACTATCAACTATAGGACTCTTGGACGTGCGTTTTGGCAGGACATTGTCAGTGACAGGGGATTTATTATGTCTATTTGTAACAGGACTTGTTATGTGCGAAGCGTTTTGTGCTAATGGACTGTTCCGGAGCTTAACTGAGCCTGATAGGCCGCTGTCTTCCTGGTCGGAGGAGAAGTAGCCTTCCGAGTTGTACCCTTGAGCTTTGCGGGGGAGTTTCGCGCTCATCGGGGGCCGCTGCAAGGTCGGACTGGGCTTGTAGAGGCTCGCAGACATCGACTGGACTCTCTGGTGCCGAGCCTGCGACTTCTTCGCTAGCTCCTCGAGTTTCCGAGTGTCCACGGGCTTGGCCGCACCGAAGTCGATGGTGAAGGCCATAGGATGCGGTTTCGGAGTACTGGGCTCGGATTTCTCATCCTGAACTGGCTCCTCGTCGATCTTCAAACTATCCGAGGACGACTTGGAGATGGTCGCGTCCTGCCCGTCCGACAGGGGACTCGACACGTCCCCCTCAACACTAACACTCATGTTTTCAAGGTATCACGCAGAATAAAAGTGACATCATATTCACAATACGAATTCTATACAGCTTTCACACATCACTTTAGAAAACGAATATCAAGGTAATCACACCACACAGCATTGAATTTTGAAATGACAAAAGATACTTTCGAAAAGTGGAACGAGAGCGCAAAAACTAAAAAATATGAGCTCCACCTACAACATTCGCGAGCGTTTACGAACTATGAACGCGAAACTCGAAAGGCTCCGAATACGAATTCTCGACGATAACGTCAGGCGTGACAGGTGCAAGTGACGTCCGATACGACACTGCGATTGGCAATTTATTGTTTTATTGATTTGGCAACACAAAGGCGTTGGGCAAGATCAGTGACCTTCTTTGTCAAGGAAATGTTTTGAAATATCAACACAATAATGTTGAATGGCTTCAAAGTTTTGTTATATTCCACAAAATTTAGATACAAGTAGATGGGGTGATGATTATTTCAAGTAGATTAATGATGAAAACTAACTCCTTATTTAATTATAATAATTTAATTTTGTTAAAATTATATTGCTAATTTTAATTACGAACGCATCTTTTTAGTTTTTAGCGATGGTAGCACCAAATACAAATGTCAAATTCATAGAAAATACGATACGTTTTACGCTTTATATATTTATTTTCAAAATGTCAAAACACAAAAAATTTACCATATGAACATAAATATAATTTTATGACTACAATATTAGTAACAAATATAATTCAAATGATTCATATTTTATTTTTGTTCCAGTAAATAGACTGTAACTCATAAGTTTTCTTAGATCGCAAACCAGGAAATCTCACGTGGTAAAAATTTCTAGTGCCACAGGAACGGAACGCCAGCTGTCAGTTCGGAATGAACCATGGCAGAGGCGGCGTTTTCCGAGGACGGAAAATATTATTCTGCTATCAGTCAGGATGGTAGACTAAGGATATGGGACACAGAAACTAACGTACTCAAACAGGAGTACACGCCAGACTTACATTTGACCTCGCCGCCTTCATGTTTGCAATGGATTTCGGCCTCCCAGTCAGCGGTAAGTACAACACGTGGTTTTTACGTATTATTTCGTTTACTTGCATTTTTCGCGGTATTTCATACACTCCCTATCCCACATATCCTCAATATTTCTCTTATATTGTTATAATTAACATATCTGAGCGTTCTTTTAGGAAATCATTTGTTTTGAAAAACACTTGAAACTTTCTGAAAGTCGTTAGAGAGCCCTCTGAATGTTTACCAAGTTATAACTGGTTAACAAAATCGTCTTATTATAACCTACTGGCACTCTTTATAATGTCCTCAATAAGGTAAAGAAGTTAAAATGTAAATATAACCTCAATACATATTTTGGACACATTATTTTAATAACCTTGATGGCCCCATTCATTCATATTGATTATCTTCGTATGACGTTAATAGTTATGGTGGAAACTGAATCCTTTGTAAACTTAAAATAAGTTATTACATTCTATTTGCAACATAAACAAAAAGATACAATTTACAAAAGCACAAAATTATGTTGTAGAAAAAAAAATCTCACCTTGTGTGTCTAAATATTCATAACCATGACTACTACATGTTTTTAGTACTTATGAATTATCTTTTACTAATCCTAAATAATTATTTTCTTTCAGGCTACCCCCCAAAAAGGAGGAAAAAGAAAGAGTATATCAGAAGAAACGCATTGCATAGCTCTCGGTACAACCAGTGGCAAGATATTAATATATTCCGTAGCACAAGCTAAAGTAGAAACCATTTTAAGTAATGAAAACACAAGTACGGCTATCAGTACGTTAGACTGGCACCGTAAATATGGCCTGTACAGTTGTAATAAGGAGAATAATGTGTGCGAGTGGGACTTGCACAGTTCGTTGATTAGATATAAGTATAATATTAATGTTGACAATAAGAATAAACACGGGAACGCTGTGTGCGCCATCAAAATTGTACCGCATAAACAGGTGAGATTATTTATTTATTTGCAAAGCTATATTAACAGGATGTACCCAATGCAATAGCAGTATAAATTAATTTAGAGATTATATTAAACAAACAAATAATCATATTTATTTTAATACAAACTTTCTTCAAAATCACTAAACCAATTCACTGAAAATAAGATAGTCTAAAGCCAAAGAAAAAAGTAACTAGGTTTTATGTAACCTAGTTTTTAACTAGGTGCAGAAAGTATTACTATAGGGATGCAGACGGAACCTTTTAGAATAGCTAGTAATATTGTAATAAAACTCATATTTATTGTCAAGTAAGCTTCATCTTAAGAACCAGTCCTGCAATCAAAATTACCATTACTCTGCATATTTTCACACCATATTTGTTCATCATCTGCCTAGCGTTTTCCTGCAGCAGAGTACCACATGCAACAACTGCTTGCCTGAGGTTTTGACCGAGTGACATTTTGAGTTATTAACTCTATTGTATTTTTCAGAACACACCAGCCCGCTTCCTTGTAGCAGCATCATACCAAGTGCGGCTATGGCGGCTATACGATGGAGACGCAACGGTGGTGAAGAACCTGGGACATAATGCTGCACCCACAGCTCTGCTGGCTATAGCCTCGTTGAACGATGTCTGCTGGCTTATTGAGGGTTCACAGTATGTAGACACTTGGTTATTTAAAAATTTCCTCATTATAATTTATGAATGGAAAAGTTTCAATAGTAGGGCGCAAACTTTGTGACATTGTATGTTTGGGTATAATGAATTAATATTGAAAATGTTTTGTTGTTTTGGTAGACAGTCACATTATAGTGTTATAGGCAATCTTTCTTTAATTTTAAAAGTCAATGAAATTCGTCAAAAATGTACAACTACAAACCAATTTTGTGCATATTGCTACAACCATTTTGCGAAAATATGGCTTAAACAAAACTTACACAAGAGAATAGAAAGAGAAGTTAAATCTACAAAATAATTTAACACAAACTACCACCATTTTAACATATAAAAACCTACTAAAACAAACATCTTTTTCCAGAAATGAGCGTCTCCTATCATTCTGGGATGTCACAATAACGGATGACCACGTACCACAACTGAACGGTGACGAGACCCCACACAAGAGGCAGCGGAGGAAGTCCATCACCAAACCACTGACCTCCACGGCTACCTACAACTTTGTGCTGGAAGATGCTCCCAGGATTGTGGACGTGGAATTAAAGGAGGAAGGTGGGGCTACTCGGTTGAGCTTAGCGGCAGCTACTAGAAGTGGGGTCGTGCACTATTATGGACATATGTTGAATGGGTGAGTAGGTTGTGTTTTGTGTGTGGTTCTTGTAGATATCAAAAAAATATTAGGCTGATTTAATAATTTCGACGTCTAAAACGTCATCTGTCTAGCGTTTTCCCTACTATGTTTGGGTCGACTTCCAGTCTAACCAAATGCAGCTGAGAACCAGTGTTTTACATAGAGCGACTGTATGTCGACGTTTCGACGTCTAAAACATTTAATGCAAATTGCGTTAAAAGTCTATTATTGAGAAATCCTTAAAAGCGAAAATAACTTTGTCTGCCTACTTTCATGCCAAAACTACTGACACAAATGTGGTTAGCTAAAAAGTGAGAAAAGACATAATGCTTTTGCACTTTTTATCAGGGTGCTTAATGTAGTTTCTTCGAAATCGGCGGGAAGCGGCTAGATCCACAATAACTCTTAAGGTGGTAGCTTGTATCATGCCTTAATTTATTACCTTACACTACACATACATATATGTAGAATAAGAATCTTTAATTCAGAGAGCCGGTATTACAAGTGTTGAGTTACATTATGTTCAGCATTTTTACACTACAAACCTTCATCTAATTTCATATTTAACCCTTTCTTACAGCTCTTCATCAAAACCCATAAAACCATCAGTGACGATACAGGTGTCGAGTGGTGAGGCCAAACCCTTGCCTCTACAGTGTTGCCGGCTGCCCCCCACTGGGGACCTACTGCTAGGGTACTGGAACGGACCTGTATTGACCTTTGAGAAAGTGGTAAGTTGTAAAAACTTTAGCTTCATACATAATAATAAACAGCATGTTTTTTCTACTAACTTTTTACTCTGAAGTCAGTCATTTGATGTCCCACTTATGCACATTATTATCTTATTAAATAAGTGTATTTTTTCTATTTTGAAGATTTAATAAAAATGCACAGTGGTCAGCAGCACATGAGCCGACACAGATGCTAAAAAAAATATTTTATTAGACAAAACTAAAAATAAATAGTACCTGAAATAAAATTTTCCGTATTCATTCATAATGTACAGACGACAGCAGGTCAACGTATACGAATCTGTCAAATTTTACACATCAAATATTAATCTTGCGTCATTGTGATAAGGTTGAAAATCTGTTTCAGAAATTTGACAGATTGTGGTAACTTGATATGCTGTTGTCTGTACATACGACAGCACATCAAGTTACCACAATCTGTCAAATTTCTTCAATAGACTTTCAATCTTACCACAGTACTGAAAGGTTAATGTCCAATTGGTAAAATTTTACAGATTCGTTGAAATTGACCTGCTGTCTGTACATCAATTTTTCGACAATAATCAAACTGTAATTTAACATATTCATATTTTTTAAGACTTCGTTGTCTGTCTGTCTCCAGACTGTATCTCATTAACCGTGATAGCTAGAATGCTGAAATTTTCACAAATGATGTATATCCGTTGCTGCTATAACAACAAACACAAAAAATTTAAAAAAAAATTAAGGCTGTTGATTTATATGAATTAATTGCAAAATCGTATACTAGTAGCGCCATCTATTAGAAATAATGTGCAACTTAAGTAACTCACACTTGAATATTCTTATTGTACTTTTTTCATAGATAATGATACGGAACCCCCCCCTAACCATTACCATAACCATTACTATTTTGTTCCACAGACACCAGACCTAAAATCCAAAACGCAAATCTTAATAAAAGGCGAAACAAAAGAATCTAAGAAGAAAAACAAACAGACAAACGAGGTGAACAAAGTGCGCAGTGGTCACGACGCTACACAGGTCACTTATGTCGAACCCATGGGCGGAGTCGTCAGGAAACGAGCCACGCCGGGGGATAAGGTTAGTGTAGAAATGTTGTAGTAAGATTTTGTTTTGTGAAATAATGATTCAATTCTACTAATATTATAAATGCGAAAGAGTGAGGATGAATGAATGTATTTTTATTACTCTTCTACGCAAACACTAATGGATGGTTTTTTTTTTTATGAAAGTTGGCAATAATATAGCTCATATATTAGAATAACGTATAGGCTGTTTTTTCTACGGGGTAGTTCCCTCGGGAAGCGGGTGAAATCGCTGGCGGCAGCTAGTGATGTAATAAAGTAAATATCGCTACATTAAACACAAATATACTTATTTCGATGTTAGTACTTAAATAATAAATCTATGCTTTGTGTATGTGCTATTGATACTTCGAGTCTTCGAGTCTCGAAACCTTAGACGAAAAACGCCAATCACTAAAAGAGAGACCTAAGCCTACTTACACCTATACTCTCAATAGTGCGGGTCAGCTATACTGCAGCGCTTGCGACCGAGTCTTTAAATCTAAACTCGGTCTAGCCAGTCACATTAGGGCTCACGCTAGGAGGTAAATTGTCATGGGTCGCCGTTATCGAAATCGATAAGGAGGACTATATATTGATACTTCAAACATTTTGTTTGTAACATCTTTTAGAAACATCAATAGACGTTTGTATTAAAATATTTGATTACCGCTCAATCCTTCTCTGTGTGAAAAACTGATAATTTTATAAATTTGACAGATAGAAGTACCAATGGAAGCTAGGCTAGCGAACCTGTCACTGGACATGCGCACGCGCAAGTCTGCCGTCAGCCATAACCTCACCAAGCTGCTGATGCAGGGGTTACATTCTAAGGATAAAAGGTAAACACTCATTTGTATGGATTCTGTTGTTTATTTTGTGATCATGCTAAAGTATGAAATTTTTAGGGCCGATTTTTCCATCATCATTTAACTTGTTTCTTAGGAATAAATATAGCTTTAGCAAGCAATTAATTAGCAAGATTTGATATATTTTCTGTACAAAAGGTGTCAAAATGTTAAACATATTTTTTAGATAAAAGTTATCTGGTATATGCTAACCTGTAATTGATTGTGGATTTCGCTATATACCTAGTTCTTATTTATTAGATTATGTTTTTCTATGAAGATATCCAATATATCTTTATGAAGTACCTAGTTTTTATAAACAACTAAAAAAAAGATGAAAGATTTAAATGATTATTTTTATTTTATTACAACAACATACAACATGAAAAACACCATTTCGCTCAATTCATTTTAATCTCTTTTTGAGGACAACTAAAACAATAACATGAAATATCTATTTTCCAGTATAATCCTGACAGTGCTACAGAAGGACGACCCTCAGATAGCGCTGCGGACTGTGAGCGGCTTGCCCGCCGACTACGTGCCGCAGCTGCTAGAACAGCTCGCCGACATGGCCGCCAGGAAGACCAGCCAGTTAGTACACACATAGTTATAATTAAAATATGAAATTAATTATAATTTGTCTAGATATACTGCTCTAATATCTTATCCATAATATAATAATAATAATCTTTCGCCAGCGGTTTCACCCGCTTTCCCATGGGAACTACTGCGCGCACCCGGATAAAAAGTAGCCTTCCTCGATAAATGGGCTATCTAACACTGAAACAAGTATTCAAATCGGACCAGTAGTTCCTGAGATTAGCGCGTTCAAACAAACAATCGCTTCAGCTTTATAATATTAGTATAGATTCTGATTATCTAAAAGACAGACTAATTACTGATTTCAATCCAATGCCTATTGTGTGAAAGTATATGTATGTATATATTTGGTATGACAGTATTTATAGTCAAACGTAGAAGTCGAACATGGATTTTTGTTTCTTGTTTTTATTGTGCTATACAAATTTTCACCTTTCGATTTGGGACTTCTCACCGTAGCAAAAGTTCAAGTAGGTACGTAAAAAGTCATAAAGTCCCCTTGTTATAGACCTTATAACTTTTTTACTTTTAGTCTTTAAACATTTTTTTTACGACCGATAAGCAAAAAATGTATATGATGCAGTCAAAACTCTTAACCAGTCAAAAGTACTATTGACCAGCAAAATCAGTCAAAACTACTTTTGACTAAAGAGGTTGGTTAAAACTGATTTTGACTGAAGATTATTGGTCAAAAGTACTTTTGACTGCAATTTTGCAGTCAAAAGTAGTTTTGACTGACGCTCTTGGTCAAAAGTAGTTTTAACTGAAATAAAGCATCAGTCAAAAGTGCTATTAACTCGTTAGATGTGAATGATGTGATAGTGATGACCTAAATTAGAATGTTCTAAGTATTATGTTGAATAATGTGTATTATTCCGAATGTTTATTTATTGCTATAAAATAAATGTCCTAAACCATCGTTAAAAGTCAGGTTTTAATGGCAAAAACGAATCGCTGTAAATCCGACTCCACGTAGTCTTGTCTGCCCTACCCCTAGAGTGTAATTCAAAATCGCGTAGGCGCGGAGAGGCGAGGCGGGCCGCGAGTTGAGGAGCAGGTGGTTGTAACACTCGCCACCGCGGCTGAGGCTGCAGCAAGCCGAAGCTGCGGTGGTGAGCGTTAAACCTATCTGCGACGATAAATTCGCGTGGGACCGCCGGAGGCCCTGCAGCGCCGGAGCCATGACAGAAACCATGCTTGCTGAATGATGCATGCTTGCTTGCATGTTGCAAACTAGTAATATAAAAGTTCATATGTACCTTTTTAAGAGTTTTGACTGATACAACCAGTCAAAACTGCTTTTGACGGAATCTCTTGGTCAAAAGTAGTTTTAACCAACGCCATTGGGCAAAAGTACTTTTGACTGTTATTTTAGTCAAAACTATTATTGACTAAAGCTTACGGTCAAAAGTAGTTTTGACTGATTTTGCTAGTCAATAGTAGTTTTGACTGGTTAAGAGTTTTGACTGCAACATATATAATAATGTTATTTCTAAATATGTTTTTGTCCTGTACAGATGTGCAGCAGTGTGCACGTGGACGGGTGCGCTGGTGCGCAGCCAGTCGGCGCTGCTGCTGGCGGCGCTGGGCTCGCGCGCCGGAGACCATCTCACGCAGTTGCTCGCTATATTCACGCACAGGTTCGTCTACATGTGTAGTTCATCTAGGAAAAATTTATAAGATGTTCCTGTGGCACTAAATGTCTTCTTCTTCCATACCTCTCTCTCTCTCTCTGCTCTTAATGTAACTTTATTACGACACAATCTTACCAATATTTCTTCAATCGTCGTTACTACTGTCATACTGTTATACTACTGTCGTTACAACTAGTGTTGAGAATAATCACGCAAAGTAAAAAATATATTTTTTTTGAGATGCAATGAAAAGGACGGATATTGAAGAAGAGAGGACTCCCCTCTTCTTCAATGTCCGTTGTTTTTTCACTATGTTATACTTTATCATTCTTCCACACTACACGCTCACGCATAGGTAGCTGGTTGCCCGCAGATCTTGTTATAGAACTTAATAAATATACAGTACTAGCTGTTTTCCTGCGGCTTCACCCGCGTCCCATGAAAATTACTTTTCGAGGCCGAATATAACATTATAGCCTATGTTAGTGTAACTTGCAAACTAAAAGAATTCATCAAATAAACACAGTACTTTTTGAGCCTATACATTACAAACTTACATACAAATCTTTCATCTTTACAAGAATTTATATCCCGAATCTTATCTATTTATGTACGAATAACAATTGAGTATATTTGTGTGTCGTTACAGACGCTCCCACCTCTGTCAGCTGCTGAACCTGAAGGGTCGGCTGGACCTCACGATATCGCAGCGCAGCGCCGCCGACACCACGCACGACGAACAGCAACCCGTGCTCGATTATAATGGTAAGGTTTAAAAAATTAACAAGTTGGATTGAAGAATAACTGTAAAAAATGTTGATGTAGGTATATAGCTGCAAACAAAAAACCTGTTCAGTGTGAGTTGGAATCGCGCACGCAGGATTCCGCGCACCATTATTTATAAAACTGTCAAGAAGTCACGTTTGTGACGTGATTGTATAGGAGCTCCCTAAAATATTTACTTTACTCTAGTTTTCTGTATTTGTTGTTATACCGGCATCAGAAATTTTCTAATGTCTACCAAGATTCATGAGAACCTGGTGACAGATAGACGAGAAACAGTCTTTGATACCAGTTTCGCATAAAGTTCTGAATAACTATCTGACAGACAGTGACATAGAAATGTTTTAAATTCTAATTACTTTTCTATGGCATGATCTGTCAGATAGCTATCTAGAACCTGGGAACTGTGAAACTGGCCGTTAGTCTATGAAATTCCAAAAATATCTACTTCCATACATGAAGGTTTATTCTTCTTTGGAGTCACCCCTAAGACACCCCTATGGAAAATCAATAGTTATATCTAAATGTATGATGTTCCTTTCAGACTCATCATCAGACGAGGAGCCTGAGGCGGAGGCGTACCAGTCCGACAGCGGCGCTTCGTGGGGAGACGACAAGTTCGAGTCAGAAGCCAGTGATGACGCAGACTCTGACGGCGACGGAGATTGACGTTATGTTAATAAATAATTGTTTTAATATTCATCTTGTTTTTATTTACCTGCTAGCTGTTTTACCCGAGTCGGTGGAACTACTCAAATCCGCCTGACGGCCTCTGACGTGGAATTATAACTACGACTGCTACTGAGTAACAATCGATCACGACGGCTTGTCACCAGGGCTTGTCAGGTGATTAAACCTGCAGCTCACTCGATAAGAAGGTGGAACTACTGCCGAACGTACACGACGTTGACCTGCTGTCGTCTGTAATCTGTCAAATTTTACCAAACAACAAAAAAATGTTTCCTCTTCATTATATTAGTACAGAAGTAGACTACAATGGAAGTACTTCCCGCACCCGGACAAAAGTTGCAAATATATTATTTTGATGTATAAGCTTGACAAGTTTCATCAAAATCGGCTCATTTGATTTTGGGTAAGTAGTAACATACCAATTTTCACCTTATTAGTAACTAGCTTCTGCCAGCGGTTTCACCCGCGTCCCGTGGGAAATACTCGGTGCAGCCGGATAAAAAGTAGCCCAGCCTTCCTCAACAAATGGGCTATCTAACACCGAAAGAATTTTTCAGATCGGACCAGTAGTTCCTGACGCGTTCAAACAAACAAAATCTTCAGCTTTATATTATACACTCGCATCCCGTGGGAATTACTGCCCGTACCCGGATAAAATATAGCCTATGTCACTCGTGGATAAAGTAGCTTTCGAATGGTGAAAGAATTTTTAAAATCGGTCCAGTAGTTTTTGAGCCTATTCATTACAACCAAACAAACAAACAAACAAACAAACAAAGTTTTCCTCTTTATAATATTAGTATAGATTTTATATTTTGTAGATATTTCCGTCCACGAATAATGAAATATAAAACAATTATACAAATCCCATTAAAAATGGTTTAGTAGTTGATGATTGATGAGGATTTTTTATAGGAAGTGAACCAAAACCAACAAAGTATAGTCATTCGCACCATCATATATTTCATCCAACACTTATCTATAACATACACGACTCGTATGTAACTTACAAACTAATACTTTGATAAATCAACTTGAACTTATCATACAAAAATATTTCTTTAAAATTGTGTGCAGGAATGAGGTATATTGGCTTCTCAGCATTTACTTGGTTTAATGGCAATTCTATACAATACAGACATTATTGTTGATATTATTTAACTTTAACTTGAAGCCTAGTAATAAAAATCAGACACTTAAACTTAGGTCAACTTAAAAAGAGTTTATTTTCTACGCTTTTTTCGCTGGAGCCCTAAATATACCGACGACGACTGCGTGGTCTCTCTCGTAGGGCTCCAAGGTCAACTGTTCCTGGGGTTTTAGTTTGTCGGCTTGTAATTTCTTCACTTCAGCTGCGAACACGGCTTCGGGCTGCGCCGTCGAGTCAATGCAGGAGGCCTACGCAAGGAAATGTACAATGATTAGATGGAAGAAAGTTGTGTGATGGTCGAATATGTGTTGTGGTGGACTCAGTGAGAGAGTTCAATTGTTTCAACATGAAAGATTTAGAATGTTTGTTTCATCATTAGAAGGTTTTGATAATAGAAATATCTTGCTAAGTTACAAGATTCATAGACTGCAAGTGTAAGAATTACAATCTTATGAGTTCTCATTAATATAATTCTGCATTTATGATTACACAGAACTTAAAGAAGCTACACAACAACTTCATATTAGTAAGATCTTAAACCAGTTGTAACTTTAAACTCACCTTAATAGAAATAACAAAGTGTCCACCGTTCTTGAGGAAGTGTTGTGCGTTCAGACTGACTATCCTAGCCTGATCGGGCTGGGCCACATCGGCAAATATACAGTCCACCATACCGACCAACATTCTGAAATAACAAGACATAGTTGTGAATACTGTTTGATGATAATGCAATATGGATAATGTAAGGTTACCTCAGAGAGAGAGTTCAAATCATTTCAACATGAAAGATTTAGATATTAGAAATCATCATAGTAGCTTGGTAAAGAAAGTCATGAATTTTATAAAGAACTTTAACAGCCAGTTTCCAGATAGAGTTGTAGATAAGCTATCTGACAGATCATGCCATAGGAAAGTAACCAAAATTATAAACATTTCTATGGCACTATCTGTCATATAGCTATTTAACGGCCGTTCCCAATAACCTATCTATATCCGGATTTGCTTACTAGAGATAGAATTTTGACATCAGCTCCAAAAAAATGACAAATTCCTGGTAACCAAATAGACATAGTTAGGTTATTGAACTTCGTAGTAAAACTATCTGTAAACAGTGAAACTATATAAAATGCTTTTGAAAGAAATAAACATAGCAAAACATAGTTGCTACCTATAAAAGTATGTTTGATAAAACATTTTAATCTTAGGCCCAACTTCATTGACATCAGAAACATCTGTCTTCTTAAAACAACTGTATACTACGTACTTTTACAAAAAAAAAATCAAACTAAAGTTATTTTAAGAACATTCAATGTTTATTTTGTAAAAATGGGTCTTAGCAAATGAACATAATGAAGAAATGATAATTACCTGTATTTGAGTGGATGTCTAGCATCTTCAATGATAGGTATAATATTGGTCCTCTTCTTAGCTACATTTATAAGGTCCCTGCCTGATCTGTGAGAGAACTCCACGGCGTATACTAGACCTTCCTGTGAGACAGACAACAATACAGTGTTAGTATATGTAGAGATTACAAAGGAATGGTGGGATTTTATGGTGTTTTATCAGAAGTGGGTATGTGGACATAGTCTTCATGAATAGGTCTAGATTAGAGGGACCACGATCATCATGTAAAATATTTTTTGTGAGTTTTACAGGCAGATAATTTGAATTGCCAGCTGCTGGCCAGCTAGTAAACTTATATTTTAGAACAGTATGACACAATAGAAAGTATTTCAAAACTCAAATTTTTTAATGCTAATATTAGTGTTGAAGAATAGCTATCTCTTTCACACTTCTTAGTACTAAAAGTTGCAATAATTAGCACTTAGGCAAATATGCAGATGGTTACTGATCTTAACCCCTTAATGCATGAATTATGAATGCGATGAAACAAAAATTTTTTTTTAACGAAAATGTGTTTAATTATGCTTAATTAAAGAGATAAAGGTGAAAAAAAAAAATTAATGACTTATATTATAAAAGTTATTAAATGACGCCATATATGGCCTCGTATGCTTCTAGCCAACTAATATTCAGTCATATATGGCTTTGTATGCACCTAGGACAAAACACGTAGACAAAAATGTATGCTTCGTGAAATTCTTTATAACACTTGCGTTTGTAGTTATAACACAAAAAACCTCAATTTTTCACATGCTATGAAAGAATTTTTTTTTAATAATATTGGCATATTTGTCGGGTGTTCTTCTTCCAAATCGGATAATGGTTAATTCCACCAGAACGCACCGAACCTAAAGGCATATCCTGATCTCTAGCTGGATTCTTTCGTGACTTTTTTGCGGGTACTGGAGAATCTGCATGGTAAGCTGATAGGAGTGCCACTTCAGCTAGATGTCGGTGCTCCGATGATACTGGAAGGCCAACCACGTTTCTTGCTAGTAACACCTTTCCCTGTCTTTCGCATATGCTCGTAAAATTCAAGTTTGAAGGTATACACAGGCATGTTGGAATTGGTATTGATTCGATGCCATAACAATCAAGCATTTAAAAGCGACATGTCCACCAGGTTAAAAAAAATCTCTTGTACAACTGAAAGACGCTGTTGCCCTGGAAGATGGGTAGGTCCTTGGTGTGGGATGCAACGTGCGTCGACACCCTGGCGCCATCGCATCTGCCTAGCACGGCAGGCTGTGTTGGTGGTGCTGCTACTTCTGCAAAGACCACCAAGCGGCACAAGTATAGCAACCTTGTTGGAAACTATATTTTGAGCCGTTTGGGATCGAAACGCTCGGACCATGGGGCTAAAGTACACGACTCCTCTTCGAGGTCTTAGATAAAAGACTTGTTGACGCTTCACGTGGCTGGCTTTTTCTTTGGTGAAGGATTGCCATACAACGTGGCAATGCAGCCAGTCTTCTGGGCACGTTACCGGAGGACAGTGATGTGGAGGAATACTTCGACGCCTAACATCACTCATGTTCTTTTATTTACGTTTTTATTTTAGTTTGTAGTAAGTAGTATTAGTATTTAAGAATATTCTTAAATGCATACCAAGCCACATATGACGGAATACGTTTTGACCAGTATGCATACGAAGCCAAATAAGGCAAATTGAAAAAAACATGAAAATCAAACAAACGAAGCAAAATCAAGCAAACATCTAACTTTTCCCATATTCTAGAAACTCGAGAGAATCTAGATATATTTTTTTTCATGCCTCTACTCGCCTTTTTGGTATTTATATCTAATTTATAAAGTAGCACTTTTTTCCTCCTACCCGACTCGTCGCCCGCGCTGAACATAAACATCAAAAAAAATTACAGGTGATATTTGCGATGCTCAAACTAATAATTTTTCGTTTGCCTACGAAATTCCGTTTCTAATGCAAGTTATTTTTTTAAGATGAGATATATCATTGTCCTTTAAAAAAATCATAAACTTCTGCATCCAAGTATGGTTTTGTATGCGGTAAGGGGTTAAAAAACAAAAAATTGTGTCATACTATTCACACACATAAAAAACAAACTCAAAAATTTCTCACCGGTCCAACAACATCTGAAACGTGACTGACGGTGGTACCACTAGCTGCACCAAGATACAGCACCCTGGAGCCAGGAGGCATGTGAATAGCATCCACTCCACCCATGATAGCTGCGGCTAACTTTGATCGGAAAGGATTCCATACTCTGTATTCCACCTTCTCTCCATCATTCTGTGGAACGGGTAAGATGTTTAGCAAAGGTAAGAGTTGAGAGGGTAAGGGTAATAGGTGTGGTCAATCAGAAGTGGGTATGTGGACATAGTCTTCACGAATAGGTCAGGTTAGAGGGACCACAATCATCATTATAATATATTTATCAAGATAATGTGATTTCTTTAAATATATTTAATTTTATGTCTACTAGCAGTTTTTCCGCGGTTTCACCACTGTCTCAGGGCAATATTCTTCGAATACACTGACTACCGATAGCCTATGTTACTCAGGAGTAGTCTAGCTTCCTAATCCAAAAAAAGCAAAAAAAAACAAAATTTTAAGAAAAATTTTCAATGTCTTCAAGGTACAAACAAACATATGTTTCCTCTTTATCATATTAGTATAGTTAAGTATTACAAACCTCCACAGATATTCTCTTTTCTCCATACACTTCTGATCCGGGCACTAAATTCTTTGTAACCAGTGCATCTTCTTTGCCTCTCGCAATGAATACTCCAGGGTGTCTAAGACAAAAGACATTTTTATCAGCAAGAGGGTAAAACTCAGAGGGTTTGTAAGGGTAAGTAGGGTAACATCAGTAAGATATGTTGGCTTCAAGCATTCGCTTTCAGAAGAACGAAAGTTATAATATTAACATCATTTAAGAAGAATAAAATATGACACCATTACAGAAATTTATTTTTTATCAATTTGACCTAAATATGTTGCTATCAAAGTCAATTTATTTAACTTTTTTTGGTGATTATTCTAACCATACAGCAATATTCTAAGTGACTTTAACACAACGATTTTTACTATTTTCTAAAGTATTTTATTTACCTGTGGGGTTCAATAATAACTTGTTTGCCTCCCTTGAAGCCACCTCCTCCCCTCCCGCGACCACCTCCAGGACCTCCACGGCCACGACCTTAGGCAAAAGAGGGATTTTAGCACAAAATAATACAAGAAACATGTTTTTAGTGGATGACTTGGTAATCAGAAGTGGGTATGTGGACATAGTCTTCATGAATAGGTCTAGATTAGAGGGACCACAATCATCATTTAAGATTTTAGCCAATTGATACCAAAGGATTTTGATTTATTAACAAACTCAAGATAATAATTTTCTGGTATTTTTATGTTTGTTTATTCTGTTTGAAACAATGCATATGAAATTGCAACAAGACACTAGAACATCTGTTAGAATTCATGAATTCCAGCATGTTAAAATTCTATTCCTTTTCATCCTTTGATAAAACAGTCTAAGTACAGACACAAGCACATAAAACTACTACAATTTTTCTTTATTTTTACATTTCCAACTTTAAGTAGTTATATTTTAGTTATATTGATTGGAAAAACTATACAGATTGGAGTAGCTTTATATGCAGGCCTTACTATCACAATAATCCAAACATGACTATCATCTCTTACCTCCTCCGCGGCCGCCACCGCCCCGGCCTCCAAAGCCTCCCCTGCCGCCGCCGCCGCCGCCCCCTCGGCCTCCGAAGCCGCCGCGGCCACCTCGGCCTCCTCTGTCGCCCCCTCGGCCTCTACCGCCTCCGCCGAAACCACCGCGCCCACCACCACCGCGACCGCCATTAAATTCTGTAGAAATAATGCAATGTTGATTAAGTTATTCATGTGATTGATGTAATTTTATAACCTCGAGTTGAACTTGTATCTTGGTATAGCTGAAGTTAGTTGTAGTAGCTGTTTGGTAGCGGTAGCGCACACTGGTATTTTTTTTGGAAAATTTTACGATAAGCTAACTTTAAAATTAACTAATTTGAGAATCACATAGACATGTTACTTGACTCAATGTAATGACTTAAATTAACATACACATTTGGTTTATTTCAAGGCTTAATTTCTATAAATACTGTCTCAAGGCTATACCAACATAAGTTATTTTTGTATGAAAGAAACCCAATCTATCTATGGGTTAACAAGCTAATGGAATTCCAGTATTTTATTAACAACTGCTTGTTTTATCGAAACGGCCCTGTGACAAATTACTACTCTCATCGGAAAGGCTGGGTGTTGCGAGTACCAAACATTGACAACATAAAATACAATCAATTCCGACAGCCTCACCACAGCGGTAGGTCAGTTGGTCACTTTATAACAATTTATAGCTTCTTTGCATGTGGTCTTTTTGTATGATATTAAAACAACATACAAGAGTAAGCAGGGCCATATTGACAAACAATTTCACAACAGCTTAATTTTGAAATGATTGCATTCAAATGCAGGCTCCATACAGCCTGTAAGAACTGTAAATGTAGGTTATGGTGAGATAAGAAGTATTGCTTTTGTAATCATAGGGAAGCTTATCAATAGCATAAAGCCACGTGGTGTGTGGTGTGGTACGACTTTATTTATTTTTGTCCATGTCCATTGACCACAAGGTGTAATTTGAATAACTTATAATTGTAAGACAATGTCAATAGACTTTACTCATGTGATAAATAACACGTGGATGGTGTTTAGAAGTGAATTATACCCCGATAAATAGTAAATTTTACATTCAAGGAAGTAAATTGTAAGGCACGCATGGTCCCGGCGTGGGTGATAAATAAACATTGCGGTAGCTCAAGTATTTAATTTAGGTGGTTAATCTACAGTGTATGTAACTTTAAAAAGGTTTTGCAAACCTATAAAGGACGTGGTTAGCCCTTTAGCGAGGATTCAATGGGAGGTTAGGGACAAACTAACCTCAAAATTAACACGTGAAATTAGGAGAGAAAAACTGAAAATCACGAGTTAATTTTTAGAATACGTGTTAAAGAATGAATTAAGTAAAGAAAAATGTAGAAACAACAGCATTTTCTCACAAAGTTTTGAAATTACCACACGCGGCAACCACGCATGTGCCAAACGCCGATTGACCACAAATATGTAAAGAAAAATCTTACCTGGCTTGCCCATTTCAATATCACTAGTTGCTTGTACAATATCCTACAGTTTTAACAACAAACTTTCGCTATCTAAACACAAAAATAAACTGTAATTTCTTCATAAACCGCGCGGAGCCATCACGCCGCGCAGCCGTCCCCGGAAATGACGCCATCTTAAATGAACAATGTTGCTGCTTCATTCAAAAAGCTTGAAAAGGGGACGTTTCGGGTTGCTACACTTGAAAATGCATACATTTTTCTCAGAAAGTCGAAATACCCATAATTTCTGATTCGTCAGTGGATTCTTCTATTTTTTTTTCAATTAATTATATTGATACTACATTTCATAGCTTACTTATTACGTAATAAATTTTATGCTACAGTTAGCGATATCGCTGATTGTGAAACACAATATTGTTGATTTGTCATTTGCTTATATTTATATTTTGTATAGTAAATGGCTAAAATAATCTGAAATCACTTGAATGAAGTGTTCTGTAGTTCATGTTGATAAGATACAACAAACCATCACTGTCTATTTACATCACAGTTAGGTATTATATCAACCTGCATAGCAAATTAACTATTCGTGAATTTTCATTATTTCTGAAATTGAATTTCTATTTTGAAGTTAAACAGAAACAAAACAATGGACTCAAGTAAGTTTCATAAAATAAATCTCGAAGACTTTAAATGGATAAATAGGCCAAATGAATGGTCCATCAATAATCTAAATGTTCTAAATGTAACCACGGATGAGAAAACAGATTACTGGGAAGGCACCTGGTATAATTTTCATCACAATACCGGTCATGTGTACGGATTGGAAATAAAGGGCGACTTTACATTTTCGGTAAGTTTAGGAAATACTTAAAATCATGAATAGAATTCTGTGGCTTACTGACACAAACAAGAATCATATAAATATTCCATTTATTCATTTATAAACATATTTTTTACATTTTTAAATATAATTATAAAAAAGAAAGAATATAAAAACATTTAAAAATATAAAAAATATAAATATTATTATTATTATCTTACAATATTAAGTTTTTTTTAAGGCTATGTTATCTTACGAAGACCTCTTTGGCGTTTTTATTTAACGAACATCCTGTCCGTTTTTGGTCAAAATAATTTTGAAACGCCATTAGCTTTTTATTTTTAATATAAGTTTTTTTCTTTATATGGCTTTTCGCTCAGTTTTTCAACAGAATCAGTCAGTATTTCATAAAGCCATTTATGCCCGGGTCTTATCTTTATCCAGGTTCAGCATAAAATTACAACATTTAATTTACTTATTTAACAATTATCCTCCCGAGTAAATGTAAAAAGTAAAAAAAAAAGCTAAATTCGGCATTTTATGGAAAAAAATACAATTTCTGATTTTGACATTTAACAAACGTCAAATTTTATTGTCAAAATTCAAATGGCCTATTTTGGCGGTAATTTCACAGGTATGCGTTGAAGCCGAATTTACAAACTTATACGATCAAGCTGGGCTTATGATTTATCTGGACGATAAGCACTGGTTGAAGGCGGGCATCGAGTACAATGACGGCCAGCCGATGATCGGCAGCGTGCTTACTAATGAGGTCTCTGATTGGGCCACAGGTTTGTGAAAACAACGGTTATTTCCGTTATTTCAAATTCATCTCCTACGGCGTCACCATTGATGCTGTTGAATGTAGAAGGCTTAATAGAAAATCAAGAGAAACTAGTATAGGCGCTGTGGCGGCGTAAGATGTTAACTCCCTTAGGCATTCCTTAGGCTGTCTACTTTGCTGTATTGCAAAAATTATAACTGTATTCTGAAGAATATTATTATGTCTGTGAAAACGGTCATCTACCACCACTGGATCGTTACCAAAGCGATATCTATATTCGAAAATAATATTTTGCAGGCGTCTTCACCGGCAACCCTCGTAAGTTCTACATTCGAATGACGCAGAAGGGCGACGTGGTGTGCGTGAAGTATTCCACAGACAATACAACATGGATACTCCTTCGACTGTGTCCCATGGCATTTTCTTTGAATAAAAACCCGTGTGTCGTCGGCCCTATGTGCTGTACGCCTTTGCGAAAAGGATTGAAGGTCCAATTTAGCGAATTTTCAATCACCGTCCCTGGAGACGATATTTTGCATTCGAATTAAGTTTTCGAAAACAAATTGCAAACAAAAATAAAACTGTTGTGTTTATAAAATATCTTTTATTTTTATTCGTCGGTATACAATCCGTGATAATTTCTCGTAAACCTACAATATTCCTAACTAAAGGAATGTACAGACAAACGACACATTTATTCAACATCGTATTGTGTTCGACACATAAAATTTGGCCTGTACACAATGGCCGATGGTGGTCCACCCTTAGGCCATCACCGGCCATCGTGTATAGGAATTAATCATATTTATTTATTACAACTTGTATCTTGGTACTTGAGGCTCTACGCGCCCCACTAACTAAAGAGGAATATTTCCCCGTGTACTAACACTTAACGTAACATTTACAACTAGAAAATGCTCTTTAACTAAAATTAAAATAAATTTCTTATTTACGCCGTACTTACAAACCACTTACAAGATAAGCCGTGGCTTGGAAAAGTGAGCAAATATCACTATTGATGTTTTTATGCCTCGATTTGAGGCGAACCACACAAAGCAGCTTTAAATTGAGGAATAGCATACAAAGGCCGGCTATACCTGGTTTCTGATCATTCTACGTTCGTATAAATGTGCGTAAATTAAATATATTAATGTTTTACACTTGATTACCTTTGTGAGATAAGTAGAATCTACTATTCTTGCAAACAAAAACGTAAGTATACAATCGGTATACGCATATGAGCAACAATTTTGTTATTTCCGCATATCTCACAAAGGTGTTTAATTTTGAAGGCAATAATAATTAACAATTAAACTTAAACATTATAATTACATGGCAAAACTAAACTATATCACATTTATTCACCACACTCAACGTTCAAATAAAGAGATGTTGATTTAATTCACAATCCTGTCTCACTAAATATGAAAATACAATTTAAAAGAAAAAGATAACTTTTTACTTTACAATAAAGACCATAGTACAGACGACGGCAGGTCAACCTACCCGAATCTGTCAAATTTNATAAATATTATTATTATTATCTTACAATATTAAGTTTTTTTTAAGGCTATGTTATCTTACGAAGACCTCTTTGGCGTTTTTATTTAACGAACATCCTGTCCGTTTTTGGTCAAAATAATTTTGAAACGCCATTAGCTTTTTATTTTTAATATAAGTTTTTTTCTTTATATGGCTTTTCGCTCAGTTTTTCAACAGAATCAGTCAGTATTTCATAAAGCCATTTATGCCCGGGTCTTATCTTTATCCAGGTTCAGCATAAAATTACAACATTTAATTTACTTATTTAACAATTATCCTCCCGAGTAAATGTAAAAAGTAAAAAAAAAAGCTAAATTCGGCATTTTATGGAAAAAAATACAATTTCTGATTTTGACATTTAACAAACGTCAAATTTTATTGTCAAAATTCAAATGGCCTATTTTGGCGGTAATTTCACAGGTATGCGTTGAAGCCGAATTTACAAACTTATACGATCAAGCTGGGCTTATGATTTATCTGGACGATAAGCACTGGTTGAAGGCGGGCATCGAGTACAATGACGGCCAGCCGATGATCGGCAGCGTGCTTACTAATGAGGTCTCTGATTGGGCCACAGGTTTGTGAAAACAACGGTTATTTCCGTTATTTCAAATTCATCTCCTACGGCGTCACCATTGATGCTGTTGAATGTAGAAGGCTTAATAGAAAATCAAGAGAAACTAGTATAGGCGCTGTGGCGGCGTAAGATGTTAACTCCCTTAGGCATTCCTTAGGCTGTCTACTTTGCTGTATTGCAAAAATTATAACTGTATTCTGAAGAATATTATTATGTCTGTGAAAACGGTCATCTACCACCACTGGATCGTTACCAAAGCGATATCTATATTCGAAAATAATATTTTGCAGGCGTCTTCACCGGCAACCCTCGTAAGTTCTACATTCGAATGACGCAGAAGGGCGACGTGGTGTGCGTGAAGTATTCCACAGACAATACAACATGGATACTCCTTCGACTGTGTCCCATGGCATTTTCTTTGAATAAAAACCCGTGTGTCGTCGGCCCTATGTGCTGTACGCCTTTGCGAAAAGGATTGAAGGTCCAATTTAGCGAATTTTCAATCACCGTCCCTGGAGACGATATTTTGCATTCGAATTAAGTTTTCGAAAACAAATTGCAAACAAAAATAAAACTGTTGTGTTTATAAAATATCTTTTATTTTTATTCGTCGGTATACAATCCGTGATAATTTCTCGTAAACCTACAATATTCCTAACTAAAGGAATGTACAGACAAACGACACATTTATTCAACATCGTATTGTGTTCGACACATAAAATTTGGCCTGTACACAATGGCCGATGGTGGTCCACCCTTAGGCCATCACCGGCCATCGTGTATAGGAATTAATCATATTTATTTATTACAACTTGTATCTTGGTACTTGAGGCTCTACGCGCCCCACTAACTAAAGAGGAATATTTCCCCGTGTACTAACACTTAACGTAACATTTACAACTAGAAAATGCTCTTTAACTAAAATTAAAATAAATTTCTTATTTACGCCGTACTTACAAACCACTTACAAGATAAGCCGTGGCTTGGAAAAGTGAGCAAATATCACTATTGATGTTTTTATGCCTCGATTTGAGGCGAACCACACAAAGCAGCTTTAAATTGAGGAATAGCATACAAAGGCCGGCTATACCTGGTTTCTGATCATTCTACGTTCGTATAAATGTGCGTAAATTAAATATATTAATGTTTTACACTTGATTACCTTTGTGAGATAAGTAGAATCTACTATTCTTGCAAACAAAAACGTAAGTATACAATCGGTATACGCATATGAGCAACAATTTTGTTATTTCCGCATATCTCACAAAGGTGTTTAATTTTGAAGGCAATAATAATTAACAATTAAACTTAAACATTATAATTACATGGCAAAACTAAACTATATCACATTTATTCACCACACTCAACGTTCAAATAAAGAGATGTTGATTTAATTCACAATCCTGTCTCACTAAATATGAAAATACAATTTAAAAGAAAAAGATAACTTTTTACTTTACAATAAAGACCATAGTACAGACGACGGCAGGTCAACCTACCCGAATCTGTCAAATTTTACCAATCGAACATTAACCTTCCACTATAATTGTGATAAGGTTGAAAATCTATTGAAGATACTTAACAGATGGAGGTGCTGGCGTCTGTTCATTTTGGAAATACACAGGTAATCATGTTTTTTTGCAGTAAGTATATTATAAGGAAAATCAAATTAAAAATTGTGAATAAAACCTACATCTCTCTTTTTTACAAAATGTTCATCAATGCTCAACATACTATACTATATGCGTAAAAGCAGAGATAAATTAGACCATAAGAAATAACACCGAAATAACTATATTTCCTTAAATGTCACCACGTTAAAATTTTTGCGTCACAACAAGCAAAATATTGTCGCTCTGTAATACAAATTCGATGCTGAAATTGATACAAACTCTACAATCTCAAAATTATTGTATCGTTTTTAATTTGATATTCATGTTAAAATAAATACTTTCAATATACTTATACATATAAATTGCGCAACCTCAGTTCTTAAAAAGATTTATTTACAATTTTCGATCACACGAACAATCAAAAAACTTTCCTTTTTGATACACGCGACCAATTTAATATTTTGTGGGTCATTACATAAATCAACATTCCTATAAATATAATCACAACATTTATATATACCTATGTATATAGCTCAAATTCTACTTGAAAACACATAAATAACATTAGGTCATTTATCGTCCACAGTCGTTGCTATTTTTATACAAGGCTATATTTCTTCTTGAATTTTAACATCAATTTTAATTTGCAAGGATCATTTGGTTGACTACCTATCTTATACCATCATTAAATATATCACCGTAAGATTGTAGGTAAATATCGTTACATTAAAATAATATCTCCCGAGATTCCATACTGTTGAAATATTGTGAATCGCACCAAACTGTTTACAGTTTAACTTATTATTAAAACAGACAGATTACAATGTTACGGCTGTCAAATTGTGAACTTGCTAACGATTGTCCCCGATTGGTCATGGGCACAGAATGGTGTATTGTAAAGCCGACCAATCAGGGACAGCCTTCGGACAGTATGGTGCGGTTCACAATATTTCGACAGTTTGCAATCTGGCGAGAAAGATTGTAATCTAACAGTATTTTTTATACTACGGTGATAAATAGCTGACATTTCAACAATAATACCAGCATAAATAACACATCATTTTTACTCGTATTGATACCACAGAGCTATGCACGAATAGAGTGTCGAACACTTTTAACCCGTTGAGCGTCCATTGGACAATTATTCCTTAGACCGTAACCGTCGTGTTCCTATTGGTCGAGGCGACATCCGCCATGTTTTGACGTATTAATTCTGCAATATGTAGAGTTACCTAAAGTTATAGTTTAACTGGGCTGTTGCTCGGTGTCTATTGGTTCAGTTTTAATGGAAACCTGCATGTTTTGTGTTGTCGTTGTCGGTAGAGCTGGCGCGATTTTCGATCTTTCTAAGTTGTATATCTGGAAGTAGAAACAAAGTAGTTGTAGTTAATTTTCAATATTAGTTATTACCACATGAGTCAGTGTGAATTTCGCATGAACGTGCAATACAATCTTAAAATTAATTATTATAATTACACATATTCTCTGATTTCGGTCCAGCCGTTTTACTGTAAAAGCGTAACGCATATACATATATGTATGTACAGACGCCAACAGGTCAATCTATCTGTCAAATTTTACCAATCGAAAACTAACCTTCCATTATTGTGATAACGTTGAAAATCTATTAAATATTTTTTTTATTGTAATTATCAATAGAAGAAGAAGTCTACAGCAGGTCAAACTACCTGAAGCTGTCAAATTTTACCAATCGAACATTAACCTTCTACTATTGTGATAAGGTTGAAAATCTATTGAAGAAAATTCTGTACATACATTTTCATTACCTACAATATTTGTTAGGCCATAAATATAATTTCTGTTGATTGGCAAGATCAAGTTGTCTTACCTTCATGAACAGTGGCGTGGAGAGCTGGGCGACGCTGGTGGCGTGGCTGTAGGAGTCCTCGTCGCACGGCGCCTCGCACACCTTCAGCTTCGGCAGACGCTTCTTCGACACTTGCTCCTCGTCAGAGTCGGAGGGGGGCGGCCGCACCTGAAGTAGATGAATAAGTATTTAACTTATATAGGTAGCTAGACTATCCCCGAGTAACATATGGTATTGGGACTCGGGCAAAACCGCGGGAAAACAGCTGGTATATTATACAGCGTTATTTAACCCGGAAAAAGGGGATTATATTCCTGCGACTATATTTTATGAACTTTTGCCTGAGTTGTCAACATAGGCTTGATGTTTTATGGCATATTTATGAAGTAATACCTTTCTCGGACGGCCTGGCCCTCTCTTTTTCGTTGGTACTGGCAGTGGCGAAGGTGATCGTGCCTAGAAAGTAAAGAAAACGAAATAAATATAATGTCAAATTCCAGAGTAAAATTAGATAGCTCGTCATTAAATTACAGATGTATCTATGAAGGCTACCGACGTTACAAATGATGCTACCATTCTGCAGCTTACAATAATGAAAAATAAGAAAATTATGGAAATCGTTAAATTCGTTCTAAAAGAATTGCTATCATCGATGTTTGTGCCTAAACAGTTGTTTCAACTTACCCTCCGTTTCCTAACCGGTCTACTCCCATCAGCTGATCTCGTAGTCATCGCCAGTCTCGACTCCTGGCTCTTCTGTGAGCTTGTGGACACATTGCTCTCCTCCTTAGCGAGGGACCCACTCATCCTCTCCTTCACAAACGAATCCTCAGACACCTTCAACGCCTCAAAACATTTGTGACCTTGCAAGGCATACCTAATAATCTTTAAGACCTCGATTCGACACAACAATCTCGTGTCATCATTCATTTTCTTGAATAAAGGTATTAAAGAATTCATGAATAGTTTGTCATCATCAAAATGGTCTTCGGGGAGAATGGAGTTCGCATCAATCTTGATCTCGAGGGAGTTTGGCTTGTCTATGCAGGTGGCTTGGTTACATTTGTCCTGTGTCTCCGGTTTGTCATCATGTTTAGTTTTGAGGTCTAACGGTTTGTCCATGGTTTCGTTTTTTATTTTTAGCATAACGTCCTCTGGAGGCGGATGCTGTGGGGAGTTTGATATCTCTGAGAAGGACTCGTATTTGTCTTGGGAGTATCTTGGTTTTCTGTAATTAGCAAAAGATATAATTAGCACGATTCTCAGCTATAATTGATAAAAATCTGTGTTCAGGTTCATACATTATAAGCGTTAAAATAAAACAGCATTTCGCAAATATGTTTTGCATCATGTGCTTCATGAAAGGGCTTTCATTTCTCTTTATACCTCAGGCTTGAGGAACATGAATAAGTCATGGTTATGAGAATAATTCAAAGGCACATACTATCTACAATCCACATTAGCTACGCAATCACGCATACGATTTTAGTTTCGTTCTCCAAGATGAGTACTCACTTGTTCTGCAAAGCCTTGAGCAAGAAGGACATCTGCTGGTGGTACTGGTAGCGCCTGCTGCCGGGCGGGCACTGCTCCGGCAGCACACACTTGCCCTGCCTGAATGTCTTCGTGTATGAGTCGCGGATCGAGCGCCATCGTTTCTGTACCTCTTTACCTGAAAAGATAGAAAATATAATTGTAACATCAAATATTTCATTGTAGTTGATAAACCAGATAGTTATTTCAAGTGGAAAATCTATTGATGTTAATGGATGGACATTATTTTTCTGATGTGAAGCCCTGTTGTCAAAAATTTACAACAATCGCTTCGCCATGAGTTCGAGTGACATTTCCGATCTTGGATTCGAATTCAACAAGACCCTATTTTCAGAACTAGCATTGATTTTGATATTTCTAACGGCCATTCTTACTATTTGTAGATTGGCTTATTGGAGATAGAATTTTCAGATTGCCATAATCAAGTAATCTCAAATCCCTATTTCTAATTAGCAAAGCAATATAAATAGAATATTGGTAAAATGGAATCAGCCGTCCATTGGTTGTAAAAATAAAATTGTCCTCATCATAAGCCTATTCAATTTAAAACTACTATTACACTTAGGGATCCCCTAATGTGTGCATTATCGCCCTACCGACGAAAACATAGGGCTGATATCATTCACAAACAACGTTTTGTTCCAAACCAATGTTTTTCCTTATACTGTCATAATAAAAACCTTTGTGAATACAGTTTGCATGACAATAATACAGCTTTTCTTGTGTAAAACGAAAACATCCATTTGCCTTTGTGTTAACCGCTATATACTTTTTAACATGTGTTATTTAATTGGTATCAAATTCCAAGAGTCGTGTTTCTGCGGTATATACTGAGTGCCTCCTGCTCGTTGTAAAGATTCTTACAAATGTNCGAGGCGACATCCGCCATGTTTTGACGTATTAATTCTGCAATATGTAGAGTTACCTAAAGTTATAGTTTAACTGGGCTGTTGCTCGGTGTCTATTGGTTCAGTTTTAATGGAAACCTGCATGTTTTGTGTTGTCGTTGTCGGTAGAGCTGGCGCGATTTTCGATCTTTCTAAGTTGTATATCTGGAAGTAGAAACAAAGTAGTTGTAGTTAATTTTCAATATTAGTTATTACCACATGAGTCAGTGTGAATTTCGCATGAACGTGCAATACAATCTTAAAATTAATTATTATAATTACACATATTCTCTGATTTCGGTCCAGCCGTTTTACTGTAAAAGCGTAACGCATATACATATATGTATGTACAGACGCCAACAGGTCAATCTATCTGTCAAATTTTACCAATCGAAAACTAACCTTCCATTATTGTGATAACGTTGAAAATCTATTAAATATTTTTTTTATTGTAATTATCAATAGAAGAAGAAGTCTACAGCAGGTCAAACTACCTGAAGCTGTCAAATTTTACCAATCGAACATTAACCTTCTACTATTGTGATAAGGTTGAAAATCTATTGAAGAAAATTCTGTACATACATTTTCATTACCTACAATATTTGTTAGGCCATAAATATAATTTCTGTTGATTGGCAAGATCAAGTTGTCTTACCTTCATGAACAGTGGCGTGGAGAGCTGGGCGACGCTGGTGGCGTGGCTGTAGGAGTCCTCGTCGCACGGCGCCTCGCACACCTTCAGCTTCGGCAGACGCTTCTTCGACACTTGCTCCTCGTCAGAGTCGGAGGGGGGCGGCCGCACCTGAAGTAGATGAATAAGTATTTAACTTATATAGGTAGCTAGACTATCCCCGAGTAACATATGGTATTGGGACTCGGGCAAAACCGCGGGAAAACAGCTGGTATATTATACAGCGTTATTTAACCCGGAAAAAGGGGATTATATTCCTGCGACTATATTTTATGAACTTTTGCCTGAGTTGTCAACATAGGCTTGATGTTTTATGGCATATTTATGAAGTAATACCTTTCTCGGACGGCCTGGCCCTCTCTTTTTCGTTGGTACTGGCAGTGGCGAAGGTGATCGTGCCTAGAAAGTAAAGAAAACGAAATAAATATAATGTCAAATTCCAGAGTAAAATTAGATAGCTCGTCATTAAATTACAGATGTATCTATGAAGGCTACCGACGTTACAAATGATGCTACCATTCTGCAGCTTACAATAATGAAAAATAAGAAAATTATGGAAATCGTTAAATTCGTTCTAAAAGAATTGCTATCATCGATGTTTGTGCCTAAACAGTTGTTTCAACTTACCCTCCGTTTCCTAACCGGTCTACTCCCATCAGCTGATCTCGTAGTCATCGCCAGTCTCGACTCCTGGCTCTTCTGTGAGCTTGTGGACACATTGCTCTCCTCCTTAGCGAGGGACCCACTCATCCTCTCCTTCACAAACGAATCCTCAGACACCTTCAACGCCTCAAAACATTTGTGACCTTGCAAGGCATACCTAATAATCTTTAAGACCTCGATTCGACACAACAATCTCGTGTCATCATTCATTTTCTTGAATAAAGGTATTAAAGAATTCATGAATAGTTTGTCATCATCAAAATGGTCTTCGGGGAGAATGGAGTTCGCATCAATCTTGATCTCGAGGGAGTTTGGCTTGTCTATGCAGGTGGCTTGGTTACATTTGTCCTGTGTCTCCGGTTTGTCATCATGTTTAGTTTTGAGGTCTAACGGTTTGTCCATGGTTTCGTTTTTTATTTTTAGCATAACGTCCTCTGGAGGCGGATGCTGTGGGGAGTTTGATATCTCTGAGAAGGACTCGTATTTGTCTTGGGAGTATCTTGGTTTTCTGTAATTAGCAAAAGATATAATTAGCACGATTCTCAGCTATAATTGATAAAAATCTGTGTTCAGGTTCATACATTATAAGCGTTAAAATAAAACAGCATTTCGCAAATATGTTTTGCATCATGTGCTTCATGAAAGGGCTTTCATTTCTCTTTATACCTCAGGCTTGAGGAACATGAATAAGTCATGGTTATGAGAATAATTCAAAGGCACATACTATCTACAATCCACATTAGCTACGCAATCACGCATACGATTTTAGTTTCGTTCTCCAAGATGAGTACTCACTTGTTCTGCAAAGCCTTGAGCAAGAAGGACATCTGCTGGTGGTACTGGTAGCGCCTGCTGCCGGGCGGGCACTGCTCCGGCAGCACACACTTGCCCTGCCTGAATGTCTTCGTGTATGAGTCGCGGATCGAGCGCCATCGTTTCTGTACCTCTTTACCTGAAAAGATAGAAAATATAATTGTAACATCAAATATTTCATTGTAGTTGATAAACCAGATAGTTATTTCAAGTGGAAAATCTATTGATGTTAATGGATGGACATTATTTTTCTGATGTGAAGCCCTGTTGTCAAAAATTTACAACAATCGCTTCGCCATGAGTTCGAGTGACATTTCCGATCTTGGATTCGAATTCAACAAGACCCTATTTTCAGAACTAGCATTGATTTTGATATTTCTAACGGCCATTCTTACTATTTGTAGATTGGCTTATTGGAGATAGAATTTTCAGATTGCCATAATCAAGTAATCTCAAATCCCTATTTCTAATTAGCAAAGCAATATAAATAGAATATTGGTAAAATGGAATCAGCCGTCCATTGGTTGTAAAAATAAAATTGTCCTCATCATAAGCCTATTCAATTTAAAACTACTATTACACTTAGGGATCCCCTAATGTGTGCATTATCGCCCTACCGACGAAAACATAGGGCTGATATCATTCACAAACAACGTTTTGTTCCAAACCAATGTTTTTCCTTATACTGTCATAATAAAAACCTTTGTGAATACAGTTTGCATGACAATAATACAGCTTTTCTTGTGTAAAACGAAAACATCCATTTGCCTTTGTGTTAACCGCTATATACTTTTTAACATGTGTTATTTAATTGGTATCAAATTCCAAGAGTCGTGTTTCTGCGGTATATACTGAGTGCCTCCTGCTCGTTGTAAAGATTCTTACAAATGTCGGTATTATTGTGAAAAATACTTCTTCTTTTGGAAATATAAAGAGTTATTACGCTATTCAAGTGTTTGAAGACATTTCAGGAATATAGAAAAAATATTCAGTTTTCTTTGATAATAACTTCCAAATTGTTTTGGAAAGCGACCATGCTTTTTTATAAGTAAACTAACGGGAAAACCTCCGGGCTACAATCCAATTTTCCAAATAAAAAAACCTTTTTACAATCAAATCCGAAAAACAAAAAAAAAAACTCAAGATACCGAACACTAACGATAATTCGATAAGGCGAAACATTTAAAAGTCAGAAAGTAAGCGAGGTCGTCGTTTGTCCGGACGAGTCAAGTTGAAGGCCAGATAAACATATAATATGCGCGACGATTTAGTTTCATATGTTGCCAATAGAGGTACTACTCGAAGCGCCACTGTTTTGAAACGCTCCTCCTTATTCTTCGGAGCGCACTTTTTAGAGTTGTATTAAATTAATTGGATTAAATTAATTAATTGGAGGGAGTGCTACTAAAAGGAGCGCTCCGAGGAATAATAAAGGAGCGCTTCAAAACAGTGGCGCTTCGAGGAATACCTACCACCTTTCTTCAATAGATTTTCAACCTTATCACAATACTGGAAGGTTAATGTTCGATTGGTAAAATTTGACAGATTTGGGCTCCTTGAAGGTTGAGCTCCTAGCGTCTGTACTTTGCATAGAACCGTGAACCTTTGTTTTTCTTTGAGTAGGCGTGGCGTGGGTTTGGGGTACCTACAGGGCTAATTCTATGACCAACCATAAAATAGAGTTGTTAATAAAATACTACAAAAAATATGACATTTAAAACACGTAGGTATTGTAATTCTGGCTCAGTGTAGTGTAAGTGGTAGAAAAATTCTGTGATTTTTGGCGTTGCAAATAGATATGCTAAATTAAGGAAAGTCATTAATTGTATTTATATAATCACCTCGCCGTATGCAATTAATCATGTTTACTATCAAAGTTACCATTTACATTTTTTTTTAATTAAATTAATTGTTTTTATAACTGCGACCTTCCTTGGTTTTTAAATAAATTATCAGTTGGCATGGGAAAAATGTGAGAAAACTGAAATAAAAGGTATGTACCAACTCGATTTTTTAAAATTATACAAAGTATCAGTTAAGTAGGTATATTCCATCTGTTTTGAGTCCAATTATTCTAGACAAATAAGTACGTGTTTATTTAAAGAAAAACATCATTAACATAAAATTAAAATAAATTCTACGGTTGCCAGCTGCATAAAATTTTCATTTAAAAATACATAATTTTAGACCAAAACAACAAAAAACCGCAGCCACTTTAACCCTCTGAATTCCAAATTCAAATTTGTAGTAAGTACCAATCTATACGGTTGTCAGCACTACACGCAGTGTATGCAACCTTACGCAAGAAAAGCAGGTGTGTTGTGTTGGCAAAGCTATCGTTTGCTATCGGTTGATAGTTGATATGTATACTTATCTAATAAATAACAGAGTACTGTGATAATAAAAATCGGTATTATACTCGATTATAATAACAATAGTTTGTTTTACGACGCTTTGTATGAAGGAACAGGCGTTAAGTTTCGCCTTGGGTTGTTCTAGTAACTGGCGCGAGATTTCACATTTTAAGCGGCGTAGTGTTGGTACCTACTACGGTTTTCAAATTAGGCCATTCAATTGTTTTGTTTTGCAAGTAAATCTACGTAATCACGGTATTATCATTTGTTCCTATTGAAAATTAATTAGCATTTTTATTAATTTTTTTGTTTAATTTTACAACGAAATCGATATTTTTACAAGTTATCTTGTAGAATAAATTACAATATTTGTTTCCTTGTAAGCGTATCAGCGACATAATGTTTATTTTAGATTACGGAACGATAAAAAGGCATGTGCCATGTTACCCCTAAAAATGGGATTGTTTTATCTAATAGTCCGATTAACCAAAAACATAGGTACCCAATAAGTAGGGACCTACCAACATATTTTACATAAAATGTAAAATGTGGAATAGGTATTTTCTTGTTTATTATCAAACGAGAAAATTAGACGCATTCGCATGCAACCTATTTTTTCTTACGAGAAATGGCCGCGAAGAACTTGTTCAATCGACTAAAAAGAAGCAAAACAAAAGGTTCTCAATTCAACGCCTTTTTTTTCGTAATTTTGGCAAATCATCATAATTATGACTGACTGGCTCTTTTCCCTCGGTTTCACTCGCGTTCCAGGATAACTTTTCGGACAATCCCAACCATCATGAAATAGATATAGGTAAGGTCAGTGGGGGCAAGATGAAAAACGGGGTAACACAAAATGTCATCCATAACTCCAGATTTAGTGCAGATTTTGCAGTGATAGCAACATTATTAGAATCGCCATTTTGTTACGCCAAACTTTCTCATTCAGCGTTTGCCATTTCGAGTGATTGGTCGTGTTAAAAACTTAAATACCCGAGTCGTGACTTTTAAGAAGTCAAATCGAGTTTTTTTATCTTCCCCCGAGTTCCATAACTTCACTTATGAGGTAGGTACGAGTGTTTTATTGGAATACCTGCTCATTATTTTGAATTTTTAGTCGTGTTATTACACCTAAATATGTTTTTATAACGTATTTTAGGAGTTATTACAACTTTCCATCTTCACCCATAAAAATTTGACGGGGTAAGAAGAACATATAAAAATTTCGATCTGACCCCGATTTCAAAACTCATAGTTTCATTTCAAATTGTGTGGATTTTAATTATTATTATTAATAAAAGGATTTATTTGATTGACAGTATTTTTTTAAATTCATTTTTAAGCTGTAGTGAAAAGTTTGGGAACCTCTTCTTCAATCTTTCCCCGGTGGGGTAAGATTGAAATATACAAAACAAATAATTCGTTTTATCTTTGTTATGCCAAGGCATTTTGACACTACTGGTAG
>NWSH02000571.1:1787294-1821816 GCA_002382865.2 Heliothis virescens
CATAGTTTCATTTCAAATTGTGTGGATTTTAATTATTATTATTAATAAAAGGATTTATTTGATTGACAGTATTTTTTTAAATTCATTTTTAAGCTGTAGTGAAAAGTTTGGGAACCTCTTCTTCAATCTTTCCCCGGTGGGGTAAGATTGAAATATACAAAACAAATAATTCGTTTTATCTTTGTTATGCCAAGGCATTTTGACACTACTGGTAGTTCCGAGTATTCTAGGCACTTCAAAATAAAGACTAGTGAGCATCAACAGCGTCAGATATTCATTTGAACGATTTTAGAAACTATTTCGGTCTTTCCCCATCACCTTTTTGTCTTTCCCCTAGACATATTTTTGTAATAACAACAATTAACTTATTTTTTTTTCTGCTTTCGAATAGATTTAATAGGAAGGTATTAATATGATACAAAAATGTATTCTTTGCTCTTTACTCATGACAAAAAACATTTTAGAATACGCTTATACGTACGGTTCTACACGTCTTCAAACACAACACTGCTCATCTCATCGAAAAACCGTTCGGTCTTGCCCCTACCGACCTTACTTAAAATATTGCGTACGTATCGAGAATATAAGTCAAAACGGGCACATGTACTGGGAAAACGGTAAAACCAGTCGAAACAGCATTCAATATAATGTCGAACAAACATGTCGCTTTGCATTAAAATAATAAAAAAATCATGTCCTTAAATTCAAGGAGGAAGTAATTTACTCGTCAAACTTTGCCATTAGACGCTTTACAGTTGTTTTGGCTAATTATAGTGAAGTTATTAGTTCAACTTCGAAACAGCAAAATTATTTGATGAGAAGTGCAAATATAAAAAACTCTATTTTGGCAGAAAAAACTTTTTGGGACCTTCAACATCTTAATAAAAAATAAAATAAAGCTTTAGTTTTTCGATAGCAAAAAAATGGTATGTTTTATCCACATAAAACCTTGTTCTTCTTTATACATATGAAAAATAATCACTGACACTTCAATGCAGGGCCCAAACCCGTGAACCTATAAAGCTGAAATCTTGCATAGAGGTTCCTCTTAAGACTCTCACACGAAGGGATTACCCGAAATTCCCACGGGAACGGGAAGAAACGGGACTTTGAGTTTTACGCGGGCGAAGCCGCTGGCAGAAGCTAGAACTATCCATATAAAGCTATAGCACATATTCAAGTTATATCAAACAAGTCAACTGGCAAGAATTTGCATGATGGTATGCATGTGCCTCTCAAGCCTGAATTAAAAATAAATACCATAGGTATACTATCGACCTTGGCCAACGTTTTATATTTTAGGGGCTACCCTAAAAAAGAGACGTCATATAATACGCCTATACGAGTTATAATGCGATGACTATATCTTAAATATAGAGCTTTAATATCGCACCAAAATATTGTTTTTTAAAAGATTAAAATAACAGGAAACGTTAATTAAAATGCAGTAGAATTATTGTTCTCAAATTAAAAGCTAAAAATATGTAAAAATAGTACAAAGTTACACTAGAATAACAATAAAGACAAAAACCAAAGAAAATAAAAATAAAATGGCGCACACAACGGAAATCATAGAGAATAACCCGACCTTCGTAGAGGACGCATGCATTTTAAAATAAAAATCGGACTTTTTCTATCAATCCAAGATGGCGTAACTGTCATTTCGAAAGACAATGGCGAATCGATGATAAGTTGATTAAAATAACGAATTGTTTTAACGATTAGTAACAGAGAACAGAAATAGATTTCTACAGCATTGAAACTAGTGATGTAACTATTCCTACGTATATTGTTTTGTCTGGTATAATCGTTCCAAAATGTCTTGGTGCATTGTAGAACTGGAATTGAATTGACGATGACAAAAAGAAGATATACCTATGTAAGTATTTAGTATGTAGTATATACTGCGTGCTGCTGAATGTATTTTCCTTGTAAATAAAGCTAATTTATTATTTAAAATAACTTATTGATAAACTATATTTTAATTTTATAATTATTATTTAAATCGGATTTTCCAAGGGTTATTGCCCTTCCATAACTAATTATTCACATATAAACGCAACCTCTTTTATTACATTACATGATGAAAAGGTTCATAGAATGAGGTTCGTATTACAAAAATATACTACTGAAAGCCTTTTAGTCAGCATTTAGATTACAGAAAGCAAATATAGCTACAAGCACCGCTTAATGCCATTGATTTAAGTTTCATTTCAGTAGGACGGCAACGCTTTCAGCAATGAAAATGCTGACAACTCAACATTTATGTAATTGCTAACGTAGCATAATAATTAAATACTAGATATAGCGATCGTGGACATCTAAACTAATATTATAAAGCTGAAGAGTTTGTTTGTTTAAACGCGCTAATCTCAAAAACTACCGGTCCGATTTTAAAACTTCTTTCAGTGTTAGATAGGCCATATAACGAGGAAGGTATAGGCTACTTTTTATCCGGGTGCGCCGAGTGCAGAGTGCAGAGTGTCAACTACACCAAAAAACTATAAGAGACCAGGGTAACACACATAACAATTATGACAAGCTGAGTCTAAATCGATTTGTTTTTTTTCCCTCATAACGTCTGATTACTAGGAAGAAGGTACCTATTACATTTCTTGGGTATGTCCCAGAGACAAATATTCTAAGATATGACTTTTTATTTGTCGTCATAACTCAGATTCTTTAGGACTTATACAAGGTGTCCCAAAACTCAAAGATAATCTTAGACTGGATGAAAGGCCAAGTAATACCAGTCCTGGGAAAAAAAAAAACATATTACTCAGTTCAGCGATAATATACATTTTTTTAAGTTGAAATTCCACACCCTTGGTCGCATTTTCAAGTCCTGTGAACACCAATGTCACAATTTCACTGTATTTTTTTTTATTTCCTGATCTTCAATAACGATATTTATCAGAACTACAAATTAATGCAAAAAACATTGTTAATTTAATTAAATAAGTTAAGTTTTGAAAAGTTAAGTTACAAAAAATGACTGTTTTTTTTTCCAAGACTGGTATAACTTGGGCCTTTCATCCAGTCACAGATTATCGTTGAGTTTTGGGACACCCTGTATACATTTAATATTATATTTACCACCATTTTTTTACCTATCTCATAAAATAAATCAATCACGTTTTCTTGAAGCAAATAAATGAGAAAAAAAAGGTATTAACATCAAAGGAAAAAGATATAATTTCTGCGTACAAATGCACTCAGTAACATTTAACACGAGCCCTCTGCCGAGTGGTTGAAGGACGTCTGGAAATCTTTTTCTATTTCATACAGAGGAAAATTCTAGAAAACTGCATTAACGTTTTTGTATGACACTTTTCCAGCTAGACTTTTCTTATGCTTATTCTCTGAATTGGGAATATAATGTTAGATAATGTTTTTTTAAAGTTAAGTACATTATTGTAATGTTTGGTAATTTAAATAAGCTGTCAAAATTCTTCGTGACATTCTAAATATAAAATTTCAAAATGGCGTCCACAGTCACGTCATACTACCTAATCACGGCCAAAACGAGTCGAGTATACAAACAATACTAGTAATTATCGCTACAAAAATTCTTGCCGTTATCACAATATACATTAATATAAATATTGAAGTACAAAAACGATGTATTTTACTAATAACTTTGTTTTATAACGATTGGTTACGGTTCTGGTATGACTACACTGAAGAAACAGTTGGCATTTGAGAAAACAAAACAACGAGCCGTTTTAAGGTTACAGAAGAAAAAAAACAGCATAATTCTGCAAAAAGTGGTGCTAATTTTTTATTTATGTAATTTATTATGATTAATGCAAAGGAAGCTATTATTTTTTTATATGCAAATAGGTATTTAATTTTAATATTAATGTCAGCTATTTCCCAAGATAGAATTACAAAATAAAAGCAATTATTTATTTTTAGACTGCATAGGTAACAAAGCCTCGGATGGACAAGATGACTTTCGTTGTAACAATGTGAAGCTATTAATTCGGAATCTGCCAGTCCATCAAAATCAACGAAAAAACTATTGATTGATTTTTTACGTTGCAAATAACCAAGTCATCAAATTATATTCAAACTCAAAACGACCCACGGTTGAAATATATTTTTCCGAGAATAAACGCCTACTGTGCAAGTAGAATTCAATAGATACCAATAAATGTTCTTACAAGACATATAAAATACCATTTATAGAAAATTTACTGCTTCTTAAGCTTTTTGAATTGAATGTCTAACTTTAACCGACATTTAAACCCTGACTTTTCGTTCAAAAACTACTTGATCCCCTTGATTACTTTCCTTAAGTCCATCTTATTTCAAATGTTACTGAACAAGCAGTCCTTAAAATTTGTCGATTTATAATTTGAAAATCCATTTGTAGTTAACAGTTCTTTGTGGGGTATGGGTAGTTGTTCAGCAAGTATTATCCTTTGCTATGATATATTATCCTTTCAACTTGAAACAATTCACGAGGGACGCATACGAAGGTCCGCTGAGACTGGACGCGGACTCAATATAAATGCGTTGGAGGTTATTAAAAATCAATACGCCAGCAAAAAGTTGTTAACCCTCCAGTAAAAACGATACTCTTTATTCCTGGAACATCCTCGCTATTCCTTTTTCTATTAATTCTATAGACTACATATAACTTAGTTTATTTTTCTATACAATTAATGCTAACTTTGTCCTCTTCTCTATAAATTGTTATTTATTTAGCTTGCTTTTACAAATATTCTTGTACTCAAAAAACGTGTATAAAACCATACATACGGTTACAGCTACAGGGATGTTAAAATTCATGATAATTATGGAGAAAGTACGCTGCCAAAGGATATCTTCAATAACTCATATTAGATTTAATAAAAAGGATCCCCAGGGTTGAAGAAAAATAAAATTGTCTTATGTATGAGCTTGTCTATCCTACATGTATGCTCTTCAAACCGGAACACAGCAATGCTGCTTAGCGGTTACTCAAACTCAAAGGCAGGATGATAGAACCTTTGTGTGTTGACTACGAGCTCTCCTACAAAGAGGTATATTGTTACTAAATACTTTATTGCAAATTCTTTAGCTATTTTCTGTTTCTCATAATGTATTGCATTCAAAGAAGCTGATATTCTTAAACGCTTAAAGGTTTTCCGATAATGCAACGTGGGAAAGTCGAATTTCACATCAGATGGAGTTTATTGTAAGTGATTGAGGTCGTGCTTTTTCATTTTCTTTCGCCACTTCGTCGTGGAATAGAAACTGTTTAGGTCTTATACTGATTCATAAGGCCTCTTTTTAAAACTTTAATGACGGAAATAGAAATAAAATAAAATTCCAGTAATGATGTTCAGCGATTTCTAATATGCCATTGCAGTTAACAGTACATCTAGATTTGCAGTCACGATTTCCATTTAACGGTCACCACTCGCAATAATGTTCACTGAATTATATTAGAATCTTAATCTTCACGTTTTGGCTTTGTAACGAATCATTTTGTTACTGTATTTTCTCCATTGCAATTATAAGAACGCTTCAAGAGATCGTTAACAAAAGTTTTTATTGCATACTTTTCACAAATTACTTTATTTACTTCTTACAGGCTGATAGACTTGAACAAAGATAAAGAAATTACTCAATTAGTAACGATAAATTGGTAATTTCATTCAAAATAATTAAACGAAATAAATACTGTATTTATAAATAACCTTCGCAATAATAGCGTTTTAAGAAACGAGAGACAAGAACCTTGAATTATAAATAATACTAATTTATATTTAACAATAAGTACCGTCAGAAGCAGACGAACAGCAAAATTACAGACTTCCCTACAGGGTTTTCCAGAGGGTGAATTTTATATCCAGGGATACCCCTGTCTTTACCATTTTAAATAACGTAGATACCTGTATTTATTAAATCCTAGCTTGATTAGCTTCCTCAAACACAAAATAAACTAAAAGAAAACGACTTCGTTTCCTTTTAAAGCAAGATAAGCGAAGATTCTTTGCATTTTTCTAGAAGTCAGTGTTCCGAGATTTATAAGGTTTTTATTTTTCCAACATCCTGAGAGAATATTTGAATTTGGTTTAGGTAAACATGATAAAGGATTGTCAATAAAAAAAAAATCCTTAAGACCGTTCGTTCATGTTAGCAATGAAAGCTATTAATTAGATATTTTTTTATACATCAAACTTACATTTTTTAAATCAAATTTTATTATTCTCATAGCCATTGACGTCACTCGTTCACCGATCGAAATTAAGAGCATCTTGCTGGTTCTTAGTATACTAATTAATTACAATTTACGATTCCAGATAATAGTGATTCTCATTAAATCGCTTTTTGTCTCCGATTTCACTCACAGCGTGAGGGAGCTAATTCCATACCTGGATAAAAAATATAAGCCATGTTCTTCTCAAAAATATCTACATAAAAACCTCTTTTTAATACGCATAGACAGACGACCTTTCGAATTAATTATATAAGTGAGCAATGATACCCTGAAAATGTTTAGAAATATTCGTTGACTCATTCAACAATCATTGTTTTATTACAAAAGGACAGATAAACCGAAAGTGGTCAGCGAACTATCAATGGCAATACTATTTCAAGTATAAGCAATTTAGAACATTTATGATAAGCCTTCCGAGTAATAACAAATTCAGATGTACTAATCACGACTTGCCTGATAGCCTGACATTTAGAAAATGGTAAAACTATTATAAGACTTTTAGATAATATGTTAAACTTACAGCTATTAATAAAACTGAAATTCTAATGAGCAACTGCTTTTATTCAGTAATTAATTTAAAAAAGATTTAGGAGCTCTATTACTTATCGAATAAAAAAGGACGTTCGTCTTTCTGAATATGTGATAAGATTATCGACGAAAACAAAGTGATACAAAAACATATTATAATAGTCTAGAAATCTTTCAGTTCTGGCTGAGTGAGGGAATGTCTGAAATTAGCACGAATGCCCTTTTCGAGGTGGGGGACGTGGGAGGGAGAGGCAGCCCGCACTTCGCTTTATCAAATGCATTCAGCGACATAAGTATACACACGAATACAACTGACACAAATTGTGTTTGTATAATTTGGTTCAGCCAAAACATTGATGTCATTCTGTAAATATTTTATATAAGGTATTTTATAAATAATTCATACCTACATTCTAGATTGGACGAGGAAAATTGTTTATTATTTTTATAACTAACTCTTTATTATTAAAATAGTTATAAATATGACTAACAATATAAAATTCTCACATTAACAACGGCTATTAAGAATTCAATTAAAAATAAACTTACTCATTTTCTTTTTCATCGCACGAAGCACAGTTACTTAAATGTTGTACAAAAATAATCGAATAAAACCTCATTTGCCACAGAGTCACTGCAATACGACTTTATGAAACCGTCACTAAAGGCAAAAATGAAAGGAAACTCGCAATCAAACCACGGCGATCAAAAACATGTACATTTATTTATTTTAATTAAACCAGTCTTTATTTTTCCCGTCCGCACTATTGATTGTCACTGGAAATCAAGAATTTCACTAAGCAAAAATTATGAGAATAAACCTAAAAATAAACTCGACACGGCACTGGCACAATTTGAATCACTGTTTTGAATTTCGAAATAAAATCAACAATTGACGTTTAAATTCGCGGGAATCAAAATCAAATATGGCGTAAATATTTTATTTTAAAATTGACGCTTGGTATTTGAATGGAACGCTATTACGGGCGTTCGATAAAGAATCTTACATTGGAATAATAAGCGCGTCGCGAGACCGCCGCAGCACTAGTCTGCCGTTAATATGAGGCTTCGGTTCGGTCTGCGAAACGCTCGGCTCATACAACCATTTCAAAGTATATAAATAACTTCACTCCGCTCTCTGTTTCGTCCACATTTAAGTAAATTAAATTGATTTATTTTCTGTGTCACTTTTATTTCTAACTGCACTGGCAAACAATAAGATTTTCGTTTTATGCGAACTGCTAATAAATATGAGACGTACAGTTGACTTTTTAATTCTAGTAGGTATTTATACGCAATTAAAATTAAATGAGGTATCTACGCTATTACCTGTAACTAAAATATGATTTATTTAGTCATAGTTTTTCAGAAAAGTTGAAATTTCATGCGGTTGTAACTTGTAACAATACCCGGTTGAATATTGATCGACTTATATTTGCCATCAGATAGAAAGAGTTAAGATCATTTCGATAGCTGCCCTGTCCTTAAATACTATGTCAGAGAGAAATGACGCCATTTTGTTTTTCAATACCTGTTTTCTGTTTTGCTATAGGTACGATAATTAACTCTTATTGCAATAACGTTTAAGCGGTTTAGTTTATATTTTTCGTCCGTTTCAATAACTTAAAATATTCAATAATATATCGTGCCACAAAACGTAATTATGATCGCTATTTGTATGATTTTAGGTTCGGCGTGACCTGATAAAGGATAATAATAATCCTTTTTTGGTAGGAAACTGTCATTTGCGGTAATATTTATGAGGATTTTTTGTTATAATTTCAGTAGTTTATTGTGCTAGTCATTTTTCAGGGTTGGAAAAAAGAAAATCATTTATTTAATACGTAGTCTTTTCATCGAAAATAATGGCTTTAGATGTAAGTTAATGTACCTAAATATTTAGTTAAAATAATGGGTACAAATAATAAAATGATACGAGAAAAAATATACTGATGTTCTTTTATTTTAACATTTGTTTTATTACGAACTAAGAAGAGTGAATGCAGAGATGCATGAATATTCGAAATACATAAGGATAACATATTTATGACAGGAAAAAAACACAAAGGGTGTTATCCTGTGGGTACTCGCAATTAATTCAAATAAATTAAATAGGTTTTAATTAATAACAAAATTAAACTAGGTAATCAGTGGAGGCAATTAAACTGCCTAGGCCGTAAACCGCTACAAACTAGCTAGATGAATTAACATCTATAGGGCAAACGTGTTGTCTATCAAGTTTGCTTCTACTGACTTTTGCAATCGCTAAGAACGTGTATCTCACTAGCTTCCGTCTGCGGTTTCACCCGCATCCCGTGGGAACTACACCGCGCAACCGGATAAAAAGTAGCCTATAGCCTCCCTCGATAAGTGGGCTATCTAAAACTGTTCCTGAGTTTAGCGCCTTCAAACAAACTATTGACCTAATTTTGAAGAAGATTATTGTTCGAGCCTGGTTAGTTTTCAACAGAGGGATAAGCTAGTGCTTTTGGAAAAATATATCAGCAGTACATAGTTTCCGCCGGTGATTTTACCCGTGTGTAGTGGGAACTACGCGCACTAGTATAAAAAGCCTTCCTCGATAAATAGGCTACCCAATTGAGATAAGTGAGTTCAGAAAAAAAGTCTTCAAGTATTGGTTGAAATAGGTTTTTTGGCATAGGTATGGGAAGTCATCAAATGATCCCTACCGCTGTAGGCGCAGCGTGAGGGAGTGTCAGACTCTTACTGACTAAAACCCACCATGTGACTAAACCACCCTGAAGACCTTTGTGTCTCTTTCGGACAATCCCGCAGCAAATTGAATAGGCAGATAATGATATCTAAATGATAATTTGTATGTAAGTACCTAATGTAAAAAATGTGGTGTTATTTACAACCTTCTGTTAAATGAAAGATCCTTTATCGTCAAAGGTGTCTGACCTAAAGTAAACTTTGGCATTATAAGCAATATTCCCGTTCAGTGAGGATAAAGTGGAAATTAAATGTGGATGAATCATGTCACGAAACTTCCCTGTCATAAACTGTAATAAAATACTCGTCGTTAGTTTTGAAGATCAGCATTATTTTTTTAAATACTTCTTCTCTTATATTATTTTTAGACCAGGTACCAGGTCAAATGAGTACTTCCTATCTGGGTGAAGTAAGAAAAGTCAGACTGGCCTCTCCTCATACAGAGAAGGAATGAGCGTTAATCACCACGTGCGTTCAAAGAGGATTAACTATTTCCTCTAGATGTTTTCCATCATCTTTACTCAGTCATTGGCGTCAAAAGATACTTAGATAGTCCTTAAAATCTAACTTGATAAAAGCTACACTGGTACTTGCCTGACCTGGAAAGGAAACGAACCCTGATACTTGAGAGGCTTTAACTACTAGGCTACCACGACTTAATTTATTCTGTCCTTGCAATTATTATTATTATTTCTTGAAATTAACTTAAAAATAAGTATATCTTATTTTTTATAATAATAATATAACATCGCAAAGAAACTGCCAGAATAAATTGAAATCATTATACCAATGTATAATTGCGTTTTTTTTTTTCATTTTCGCAATTCTAACGTTAAATAAAACCGGTTGGTTAAGCTCTATGTTATTAACAGCGTTTGGACATATTAACATCAGTGTTGCCACCTCAGTTTTAGAAATGGGGCTTGTTGAAAAAGCTAAAAAGGGCTAGTTCGGGCTAGATCAGTGTTTCCACCTTAGTTTTAGTAGTGGGGACAGTTGAAAAAGTTAAAAAGGGCTAGATCGGGCTAGATAGCGCACAAATGACCAAGAAAAGACTTGCTGTAAAAAAAAGGTTAAAATATACCTTTACTAATGATTTCAATTATGTGTTTACTTTTTAGATAGAATAACAACATTTTTGAAAATTTACAAGAAAAGAATTACTTACCCAATTTAATAGATTCTAAAGTGAAAAACACAAACTTGACGCAAACTTCAGAATTTGGTGCTATATTTTTAAGAAAATAAAAAGCCGGGCTAAATCATTAAACTACGAGTTCACCTACAGGAAAAAGTGCTAGATCTAGCCCCAAAAGGGCTAAGATGGCAACACTGATTAACATTATTTTAGTGACTGTATATTTGCACGAAAAGCCACGTTACCAAGTTACCAAGGGGTGCCCGGGTAACTGGGTTGTGGAGGTCAGACAAGCAGTCGCTCCATGTAAAACACTGGTTCTCAACTGCATCCGGTTAGACTGGAAGCCGACCCCAACGTAGTTGGGAAAAGGCTCGGCAGATGATGATATTTGTACTATAACACAATTAATTATTCAAGAGGACTTGGTGATATGACCCTCGTTAGGGGAGTCCTGTGACTCATTCTTAAGTCAGAAATTAATTGGGTTGATAATGTTTTGATTCAAAGAGCATTGAAAAAAAAAACAATGAAGAGAAATACCGGTCAAAATAACTCATTTATGCACACTCACACATTGATATTTATCTTTTAGTATATTGTTAAAGTATCTTCAACTAAACACTGATTGAAGCTGGAGTCTATCCGACCCTGAAATCGAAGCTTAGCTGAATATCAAAATCAGCAGCCGAGCTATCAACCACTAGACCGTTGAAGAGCCATTGATATTCTTGAAAATTTTAATGAAAAATATTTGTGACGAAACTAAAAAATAATTTCTGAGAAAATGTTCTTAACTCCTGGTACTTATTTCATTTTCTATACAAATATTATGATAGGAAAAGGATTTATTTGCATTCAGTTTCTTACAAAAAGGAGCTTCTTGGAAGTGAAACTTAATAGAATCGATAGAATTCAGAGAATTTTGTGAAATAGTAAGGTATCTTTTAATATCTTACACAACGTCATTGCAGTAGAAAAACCGGCTAAGTGCGAGTTGGACTCGCGCACGAAGGGGGTCCCCATACACCAACGTGTATGGGGACCCGCCTTAATATTTTTTTCTTAATTTTTAGTATTTGTTGTTATAGCGGCAACAGAAATACATCATTTGTGAAAATTTCAGTTTTCTAGCTTTCACGGATTATGAAATACAGCCTGGAGACGGACAGAAAACGAAGTCTTAGTAGGGTCCCGTTTTACCTTTTTGGGTACGGAACCCTAAAAAGGCCCCTTTAAAGACCGCCATTTTAGTTTCGAAAAATAAGCTTTGCCAACGGACCTATAAAGATGCAAGGTTTGATATTAACTTTCATCAGATTATCTATTATTTTTTTCATTCACAACATGGGATGTTGACTTATTCACAGCTTAAGACGTGTATCTTTATAAACATTTTTTTTAAATAGGTACGTAAAAATTGCGTCACAGGGTAAATGCCCCAAATATCGTCAACACGCTTAATGCTCTAAAAATTCCTACAACGCGTGGGCCAAAAAAACGGTATTGAAAAAAATTGAATGACTCTGTTTATGTATTAACGAGTATGTTGACTCATTGGCCAGTATATCGGCATTCAAGACGAAAGTGATTAATACAGGATATAGGTAACTTTGGATCACCAAATACGTGCAAATATTTCATGTTATTTTTTATTGTTTCTAAATGGTATGGTAAAAACCTGCAGCGGTTTGCCTTTAATTTTGATTTCTTTTTTATATAAAGTGAACTGATTTGTCGGTTAATACTTTACAAGACCTAGATTTCCAGATGAGACTAGTGTTAAGTATTTTTATGACTATTAAAACCAGGCCAGTGCTAAATATCAGGTGAGTTGATAACAATATGCCTATTTGCACCTTAATTTTGTGGCTGTTAGTTTTACATGTGTAACTTTCTTTGCATAACCCGCCAGCTCTCAATAAGTCATGCTTTTCATTTTATCTTAGCACACACAAAAAAATATATATCAGTACAAACCTAAGATAATAAACGCGGCTAAGTCTCAACGACCTAATTGATGATGCAACGCGAGTAAAAGTTTCGATACGAAATCGGCAATCAATCGATTACCTTACAAGGCAAAGCTACGTGGCCACGGTCAAGGTTCCGATGGATACACGATATTAACATATCGAGAGATTATTGTTAGATCAGTCAGCGATTTTGATAAACGATTTTGATATGTATGTATGAAATTGTTTGAGTAGTTTAATGAATTTAGCTTAGCAATGTTGTTGTAAGGGTTGTTACACTCGTTTACTGAAATTATACGTTTATCGCACGTTAAATAGTCTATTCTTGCAGGAGTTTAATTCTATCCCCGGACTAGATACAGGATATTTCAGCATTGTCGCAATGTGGCAAGCAGAATTATAAATTCCCATATTTACGCACTAACAATATATTTTAATAGTTGCTGCGTAAATATGGTATTCTTAAACGATGACGCATGCTGGTTATAATTTTTGGATTTCATAATTTTTCATCACATTGTATTTGATATATACTCTGCTAATCTCTTTGGTTTCTGTGCTAATTTTAAGAGCTCCTTCACTGATAACGAACTAAATTGTCCCTAAATAATTAGACTAAGTATTTTTCCCTATGCATAAATAGGGAGCCTGTTGCTATAAATTGCATAAAAATGCTACCCTTGGTTTATTCTACTGATAGTCAACATTTGTGAATAATATACGAGTCCAAAACAAAAATACGATTAAATTTAATAAAAATAACAAAATGTTTTACTCCATTATTCCAATAGTTCCGTCATCAAGGTCTATTTTAAGAAACTTGTATAACGGACTTTAGCTTAACCAAATTAACGCATACGTCATAACGACTCACGGTGTGCTGCCTACATCACGTTTCATATCCCATCAACCTTACTTATGGCATATACTACAGAACACACCTATGTAGGTGTTTGAACAGTATTTTTTTTCTGTAAGCCTTTTTAGGAGGATTGCCTAACACCATAGTTAAATGACTGCTTAAATTGTGGGTATTGCTACAAAGACATCATCATCTGCCTAGCCGTACTATGCCCAACTAGGTAGGGGTCGGCTTCCAGTCATAACCGGACGCAACTGAGTACTAATGTGCCACATGGAGCGACTGCCGATCTGACCTCCTGAACCAACCTGGGCAACCCCATATCCGTCTTTGTAACATTAAAGTATAAGCAAGACGTAATAGCAGTTAATTTTACCTCCAAACCGCGTCTAGGTAAATTTTATGTAAAATATAATTTACCCTTTAGGAAAGGTCAACTAAATACATTGCGAAAATGAGCTAATTTAGTTTCCGCGGTTAGAAAATATTAGTGCTCAAGTGCCTACAAAATAACCTGCCATGCAACTGATATTTGGAATGAATGGAAACATGCAAAAAGTTATGCAATATTTATTATGCATGAAATGTAAAAAAAACACATAAAAAAACGTAATTTCAGGATTTAATGGGCGGTTGAGGTACACATGTGAAAACTCTATAACTATCAAATAATCTCTAGTATCTGTGGTGGATTTTGGTATTTTGATAGCCTTTCTTTAGACTACTTTTAACCATTCACAAAAATAGAGAGCGACGTAAAACTAAGCGACGTTTTACTTCTGCCCATAAGAAATATGTATAGAAAACTTTACAGACGGCTGCGCTTACGCATTCAGTTTTTGTTACAAAGACGTGTGCAGATAATGAATTAATAAAACGAATAATTTATGTTAATTTGATCTTTAACACGAGTTAAGCGTTGCTAATGAAGATGGTGTATTTAAAATCGATACATATCTCACTATTGTTTTTTTTTTTTGAGGGAATTTTCATATCACGTGCTTGCCATCCATATTTACCATCTATCATTCAATTTTTTTATTCAATACTTAAAAAGGCAGCTCCATCAACTAAAGCGATCTACATGGGTGTAACAGAGAACAAACATAGATTGAATGCTTTATCCATGACGCAAGGCTAAGTCAGTGCGGATAATACGATACGCCAAATATTTCTCTGATAACATCCACCATGTTATTAGACTAGAATAAATTAATAAAAGGAAATGTTCAAAAAAATATGTAGGATAATTTGTTGGGACATGAATTGGGAATTTTACTCGACAGTCAAATTACTATACATAACCCTATAATCTACAGAACATTTTTGTTTTCATTTTTTTTATTAATCGTAATATTAGTATAAAGCAGTTTAATAAGATATTTTATAGTTAAGTATCATTGTAGCTAGGATATAAAAACGTAAGTAATAAATATAAAAAAAAATACACCGGTCCTCTGTAAATAACGTTTGGTTGTTTGTTAACAAATAAAGTATTTTATTTTCTTATGCATTTACGACTTATTTAAGCCTTAATTGTCGTGATTATAGCACCTCACACAATTTTATATCGAACACATACAAATAAAAAAATACTTTATCTTATCGTTAACACTTGCAGGTGATATATTTAAGTAGAGAAATAATAATAATAAAATGAAATACTTAAAGTAAAATAATCAAATATCTGCAACGAGGAATTTCCAAAATATTAATTTATTTATCTGATGTAATGTTATATTGGACTAAACCCGGCTAGGACAGCAACTATAGATATTGCCCTATAAGCCAAATTAAATACATTCAGTACAAAATTTGTCTTTTGGGTACATTTGTGTACCGGGTCGCCCGGGTAACTGGGTTGTTTAAGTCAGACAGGCAGTCGCTCCATGTAAAACAATGGTTCTCAGCTGCATCCGGTTAGACTGGAAGCCGACCACAAAAGAGTTGGGAAAAGGCTAGGCAGATGATGATAATTAAAACAAAAACGTATCAAGCAACAGCGTACATTGGAACTCTCACGTATACGCATCGGTTCTGCGTAAAATGAGTCACCCGTGTGCTAAGAAAATGTCGTCATACACTTGTCTCTTATTAATTGATTTTGTTTAGATATAAGGGGGTTAATTAAGTTAAAATACTTATGTAAAATTTAATTAATTTTCGCAATTAGGTACTTACCCGTAGATCTTTGGGTATTTTTTTTTTGAACACTCGCTTACCTGATTTTAGAAGGAATTATCTAAATAAAATGCTTACCTGAAACAAAAATAAGACAGTTTAGTTTTATATAATATACACATAAAATAAACTTTACAATTAATTCAACAACAACACTTATTCCACAAAAATATACAATAAGTACAGTCAGCATCAATTAAGGTTTAAAATAAAAATACCTGCATTATGGAGAAACGTGACGCCAATATAGGACAAACTAAGTTCAAATCGAACAATTAACATTACATTAAAAATTAAGTTTAGCCATGTAAACTGGATGAATACCACATATAGGTCAAAATATTGTTCTATTTTTTTCCTCATGACTGCTACTAATATCCTAAATTCATCGTATTAAAATGTAATTACAATACTTAATACAGAATTATTTTTAAAACATAAAATTAAAATAATTAACGTAGGTACGACGAAAAAAAATATTTTTACGAGGGACTAATTACGAAATATTACCTGGTCCTAGCATCTTCCCTGAGGTACATCACAGAAAAAAAACTATTGCTATGTAGGGCAACCATTTCTATTAGTTGATATAGAAGGCCAAGTTAAACAGTGTTATCGGCTTATCGTGCTACACGAGGTCCTAGATAAAGGGAGAGATTTTAAACTTGGGATAGTAACGCCTCTTCATGAGTTCGAAAGTTTTAACTGAATCAAAGTTTTTTTATGTTCACTTTTGCACTCTTCATGCTTTGAAATAACATTTTTATCAAGAAATTCCGTGTTCAAAGGACACGTCGCATTGGTGGGTCCCGGCTGTCATTTTGGCAGTCGTTACGGGTAGTAGGAAGCAAGAAAGTCTGACAACCAATCATAGCAATAGGTTTCGGATTGCGCGAGTAACTGGGTTGAGGAGGTTTGATAGGCAGTCGCTCCATGTAAAACACTGGTACTCAGCTGCATCTGGTTAGTACAGTCAACAGCAAGTCAGTGTACACCAATCTGTCAAATTTCTGCGATCGATTTTCAACCTTATCACAACAGTGGAAGGTTAATGTTCGATTGGTAAAATTTGACAGATATGACAGATTTTGGGTATACTGACTTGCTGTCGACTGTACCAATCCTAAGCGAACATTAATAAACGCAAAATTTTTGAGAAGATGCAAAAGTAATCGTCCGATTGCGTTCAGAAACCAGTTTCCTTATAAAATAATATTGAAATCAATAAACTCATTAAAAACGATTTTTATTTTACACGTCGCGTGACTATATCTCCGGTTATTAAAAGACAACCTGTTAGTAATTGAATGTGTAGAATAAAGGTTCAAAAAGGCTTTAGCTCAAGGAACTTTCAAATTAGTGGTTACTCATAATTTCACATACATCTTCCAAGTCTCCTTAATATAGCTTAATATACCTCCAATACCCGGATAAAATATAGCCTATAGCACTCACGAATAATGTAGCTTTCTACCAGTAAAACATTTTTTTTAAATTGGTTCATTACTTCCAGAGATTCTATCCTACAAACAAACTTACAAACAATTTTACGTCTTTATACATAGTACTAGCTANTCCCATATTTACGCACTAACAATATATTTTAATAGTTGCTGCGTAAATATGGTATTCTTAAACGATGACGCATGCTGGTTATAATTTTTGGATTTCATAATTTTTCATCACATTGTATTTGATATATACTCTGCTAATCTCTTTGGTTTCTGTGCTAATTTTAAGAGCTCCTTCACTGATAACGAACTAAATTGTCCCTAAATAATTAGACTAAGTATTTTTCCCTATGCATAAATAGGGAGCCTGTTGCTATAAATTGCATAAAAATGCTACCCTTGGTTTATTCTACTGATAGTCAACATTTGTGAATAATATACGAGTCCAAAACAAAAATACGATTAAATTTAATAAAAATAACAAAATGTTTTACTCCATTATTCCAATAGTTCCGTCATCAAGGTCTATTTTAAGAAACTTGTATAACGGACTTTAGCTTAACCAAATTAACGCATACGTCATAACGACTCACGGTGTGCTGCCTACATCACGTTTCATATCCCATCAACCTTACTTATGGCATATACTACAGAACACACCTATGTAGGTGTTTGAACAGTATTTTTTTTCTGTAAGCCTTTTTAGGAGGATTGCCTAACACCATAGTTAAATGACTGCTTAAATTGTGGGTATTGCTACAAAGACATCATCATCTGCCTAGCCGTACTATGCCCAACTAGGTAGGGGTCGGCTTCCAGTCATAACCGGACGCAACTGAGTACTAATGTGCCACATGGAGCGACTGCCGATCTGACCTCCTGAACCAACCTGGGCAACCCCATATCCGTCTTTGTAACATTAAAGTATAAGCAAGACGTAATAGCAGTTAATTTTACCTCCAAACCGCGTCTAGGTAAATTTTATGTAAAATATAATTTACCCTTTAGGAAAGGTCAACTAAATACATTGCGAAAATGAGCTAATTTAGTTTCCGCGGTTAGAAAATATTAGTGCTCAAGTGCCTACAAAATAACCTGCCATGCAACTGATATTTGGAATGAATGGAAACATGCAAAAAGTTATGCAATATTTATTATGCATGAAATGTAAAAAAAACACATAAAAAAACGTAATTTCAGGATTTAATGGGCGGTTGAGGTACACATGTGAAAACTCTATAACTATCAAATAATCTCTAGTATCTGTGGTGGATTTTGGTATTTTGATAGCCTTTCTTTAGACTACTTTTAACCATTCACAAAAATAGAGAGCGACGTAAAACTAAGCGACGTTTTACTTCTGCCCATAAGAAATATGTATAGAAAACTTTACAGACGGCTGCGCTTACGCATTCAGTTTTTGTTACAAAGACGTGTGCAGATAATGAATTAATAAAACGAATAATTTATGTTAATTTGATCTTTAACACGAGTTAAGCGTTGCTAATGAAGATGGTGTATTTAAAATCGATACATATCTCACTATTGTTTTTTTTTTTTGAGGGAATTTTCATATCACGTGCTTGCCATCCATATTTACCATCTATCATTCAATTTTTTTATTCAATACTTAAAAAGGCAGCTCCATCAACTAAAGCGATCTACATGGGTGTAACAGAGAACAAACATAGATTGAATGCTTTATCCATGACGCAAGGCTAAGTCAGTGCGGATAATACGATACGCCAAATATTTCTCTGATAACATCCACCATGTTATTAGACTAGAATAAATTAATAAAAGGAAATGTTCAAAAAAATATGTAGGATAATTTGTTGGGACATGAATTGGGAATTTTACTCGACAGTCAAATTACTATACATAACCCTATAATCTACAGAACATTTTTGTTTTCATTTTTTTTATTAATCGTAATATTAGTATAAAGCAGTTTAATAAGATATTTTATAGTTAAGTATCATTGTAGCTAGGATATAAAAACGTAAGTAATAAATATAAAAAAAAATACACCGGTCCTCTGTAAATAACGTTTGGTTGTTTGTTAACAAATAAAGTATTTTATTTTCTTATGCATTTACGACTTATTTAAGCCTTAATTGTCGTGATTATAGCACCTCACACAATTTTATATCGAACACATACAAATAAAAAAATACTTTATCTTATCGTTAACACTTGCAGGTGATATATTTAAGTAGAGAAATAATAATAATAAAATGAAATACTTAAAGTAAAATAATCAAATATCTGCAACGAGGAATTTCCAAAATATTAATTTATTTATCTGATGTAATGTTATATTGGACTAAACCCGGCTAGGACAGCAACTATAGATATTGCCCTATAAGCCAAATTAAATACATTCAGTACAAAATTTGTCTTTTGGGTACATTTGTGTACCGGGTCGCCCGGGTAACTGGGTTGTTTAAGTCAGACAGGCAGTCGCTCCATGTAAAACAATGGTTCTCAGCTGCATCCGGTTAGACTGGAAGCCGACCACAAAAGAGTTGGGAAAAGGCTAGGCAGATGATGATAATTAAAACAAAAACGTATCAAGCAACAGCGTACATTGGAACTCTCACGTATACGCATCGGTTCTGCGTAAAATGAGTCACCCGTGTGCTAAGAAAATGTCGTCATACACTTGTCTCTTATTAATTGATTTTGTTTAGATATAAGGGGGTTAATTAAGTTAAAATACTTATGTAAAATTTAATTAATTTTCGCAATTAGGTACTTACCCGTAGATCTTTGGGTATTTTTTTTTTGAACACTCGCTTACCTGATTTTAGAAGGAATTATCTAAATAAAATGCTTACCTGAAACAAAAATAAGACAGTTTAGTTTTATATAATATACACATAAAATAAACTTTACAATTAATTCAACAACAACACTTATTCCACAAAAATATACAATAAGTACAGTCAGCATCAATTAAGGTTTAAAATAAAAATACCTGCATTATGGAGAAACGTGACGCCAATATAGGACAAACTAAGTTCAAATCGAACAATTAACATTACATTAAAAATTAAGTTTAGCCATGTAAACTGGATGAATACCACATATAGGTCAAAATATTGTTCTATTTTTTTCCTCATGACTGCTACTAATATCCTAAATTCATCGTATTAAAATGTAATTACAATACTTAATACAGAATTATTTTTAAAACATAAAATTAAAATAATTAACGTAGGTACGACGAAAAAAAATATTTTTACGAGGGACTAATTACGAAATATTACCTGGTCCTAGCATCTTCCCTGAGGTACATCACAGAAAAAAAACTATTGCTATGTAGGGCAACCATTTCTATTAGTTGATATAGAAGGCCAAGTTAAACAGTGTTATCGGCTTATCGTGCTACACGAGGTCCTAGATAAAGGGAGAGATTTTAAACTTGGGATAGTAACGCCTCTTCATGAGTTCGAAAGTTTTAACTGAATCAAAGTTTTTTTATGTTCACTTTTGCACTCTTCATGCTTTGAAATAACATTTTTATCAAGAAATTCCGTGTTCAAAGGACACGTCGCATTGGTGGGTCCCGGCTGTCATTTTGGCAGTCGTTACGGGTAGTAGGAAGCAAGAAAGTCTGACAACCAATCATAGCAATAGGTTTCGGATTGCGCGAGTAACTGGGTTGAGGAGGTTTGATAGGCAGTCGCTCCATGTAAAACACTGGTACTCAGCTGCATCTGGTTAGTACAGTCAACAGCAAGTCAGTGTACACCAATCTGTCAAATTTCTGCGATCGATTTTCAACCTTATCACAACAGTGGAAGGTTAATGTTCGATTGGTAAAATTTGACAGATATGACAGATTTTGGGTATACTGACTTGCTGTCGACTGTACCAATCCTAAGCGAACATTAATAAACGCAAAATTTTTGAGAAGATGCAAAAGTAATCGTCCGATTGCGTTCAGAAACCAGTTTCCTTATAAAATAATATTGAAATCAATAAACTCATTAAAAACGATTTTTATTTTACACGTCGCGTGACTATATCTCCGGTTATTAAAAGACAACCTGTTAGTAATTGAATGTGTAGAATAAAGGTTCAAAAAGGCTTTAGCTCAAGGAACTTTCAAATTAGTGGTTACTCATAATTTCACATACATCTTCCAAGTCTCCTTAATATAGCTTAATATACCTCCAATACCCGGATAAAATATAGCCTATAGCACTCACGAATAATGTAGCTTTCTACCAGTAAAACATTTTTTTTAAATTGGTTCATTACTTCCAGAGATTCTATCCTACAAACAAACTTACAAACAATTTTACGTCTTTATACATAGTACTAGCTACCGCCAGCGGTTTCACCCGCTCTCCCGTGGGAACTACTGCGCGCACCCGGATAAAAATTAGCCTATAACCTTCCTCGATAAATGGCCTATCTAACACTGAAAGAATTTTTCAAATCGGACCAGTAGTTCCTGAGATTAGCGCGTTCAAACAAACTCTTCAGCTTTATAATATTAGTATAGATCAGAATAAAATATCGTCTAGTTTTCACCCTGACTGTACCAAACTTCGTCTCTCACCGCAAAGCGTTCAGACAAACAAGAGTTTTACTTTCGCATTTATTATAAAAAAATAGTAAAAATTAATAATAAGATAATGGTTTCTTAGTATCTTAGACAAATCGTACGGGTTGGCACTAATTGATTTAACCAATAATTTCATCGCAATTAAATAAGCTAGCTTCGTGTAGCGTAGCTAATAGGCACCTACATAAATGTGTTTTTTTTATTAAATTAATATGGATACATAAGAATTCATTTGAATTCTACATCCGTTAAAACAGGTGTTTGAAATTTATTCTAAGAATATTACGAAATAAATGCAAATATAATTTTAGGACTTCAAAATGCAAGTCATTATAACTTCGACAGTCAATAACAAATCAGAGCAAAACCCTTTCCTTTTAAGAGATGGCCGGAAAAATATGAGGTTAAACATCAAATATGTACTCAGTATAAATTGGCGATAATCGACTATTTTCTCAAACGATGACACTACTAAATAAGAGTCCTTGAAATCGAATTAAGTGACTACTAACACCAAAATCGACTAAGCCAATATTACTGGCACATTAGAAAAAAATGTAAGCCGTTTGAATTTGAAAATGGAATCCGCATTACGAATGGCGTGAGTCATTTCGCTTCGCTTGCGAACGGCTGCGAACAAATTGTCCGCCATTGTGAACTAGAGTACAATGTATCAAATAAAATATTCGACTTATGTATATTTATGTCAACAAACGTATGTACATCGACTTGATTATTGTTGAACTCCTTGATAAGAGACAGCTGGGTTTGTGTTTATCGATTTAAAATGTTATTCTTATCTGAATCAGAAATACACGCCCATGTCAACTGAAAATGTAATCGAGTACAACTACCTAAAAATAAGCTAAAAATCGGATAAGAGCGAGTCGGATTCGCTTACCAAGGGGTCGTACGTCATTCATTATAAATAGTTTAAGACTTGAGTTTACTAAATTAGGTATTTTAAAAAAATGTTAGGGTATAAGGAACTACTGACACATTCAAAAATTAAAAATAACTTAATAATCAGAAAAAAAATTAGCTCATCTCATAGTGGCGAGTAAAAGCAAAACTTATCCGCAATCTTACATAATCCTGAAAGTTACGCAAACAACTTAGTACCGAATACTTATTCCAATGAAACTTTTATAAACCATTTTTTACTTTTTCAAGTGATTGGTAATTTTAATATTTTTATTACTTAATCTACATACAATATTTTAATACATTAACTTAAATAAGAAGCCAGTTTGTTGAGCCCAGCACGCTAACCACAGCAAGTCCGAATGGAAAAAAAAATAGTTCTAGATTTTTTAACACATTTATCAAGGCAGATCATGGGTTACTTTTTATCCAAGTGTGTTTTAAGTAGTTCCCACGAGACTTAGGCGAAACCGCGGCCAAAAGCTAGTCTCATAACAGTCATAACAATCCTTGTTGCTTCGCCAGTCGCGTTGTGAAAAACTTCAGTAAGAGGTTCCTCTACCGCAATGTAGATGGCGTTACTGTGTAGTTTCAGAACTTCGGTTTGTTGAGGAACAACTTACTGCGGATTTGTATACCTTATCTATCCATTGTTTTGGGATTAGATATTGAAATTTGACATAGTTTATATGGAGCTAATGTCAAAAAACTAGCCAAGTGTGAGTTGGACTCGCACACGAAAAATTAACGTATCTATTAGCTACAACTAGCCAAAATATACCTATAAAACATTTTTCGGCAGCAAAAATAACTTTGTTTTTCATACAAATATATGAATAATAATGTCCCGTTTTACCCTTTGGGTACGGAATCCTAAAAACAGTCTCTAATCAACGGATAGATAGGTTGATAAAACTCCACTAATTACATTTTCATTGTATTATTTGAATCAGTGAAACTGCAATTTTAATAAGAATTTTTTTTGAATGTATTCCAAAATTTGTTTTAACCGATTAATTAGGAAAGTCTTAACACTAGGTACTTGGAAATTAAATTAAAAATGTCATTCATCAAATTATAAAGTTAGTACGTTTCCCGGAACTTCCACAAAAACAATGGTCACAAAGTTTTTGATGTTTCGAATTTCTCTTACCACCTTTACCACAATAATATTACAGGAACCCAATATAAGTATAAGCAAAAACAGGATAAGTCACAAAAGATTAAAAAAATACAAAAAAATTACAAAAATCTAAAAAAATCTTTACGAATCCATTATAATTTAAACATCACTACAGAAATGTCTCTTGGTTGCTGTTGTTTAATTACTCGGATTTGCTATTATCAATTTTTAAAACCTCCTTTTTGAAAGTTGGTTTGAAAAACAAGATGTAACTGGGTGAAGAGAAAATATTATTTTTTTGAGTGTTTTTATACGATACACATTTATGAAAAATTTTTGGAGAATTTTTCTATTTTTTTTGGAGATTCACCCAACATAATTTCCAATTTCCCAAGTATAATTTCAAAGAACATGTACATCAAACATATGAACGATAATCTGGCAGCCCTTTGCTTGTCGTTGCCAACCTTATAGTCTCCGCAGTGTGATGTAACTGAAACACGTGTAACTCTGCCTACCCCATAGCCCTGTTATGAAACCCTAATGCATTTTACTAATATTATAATAAGAGGTACAGTTTGTGTGTTTGTAGGGATAATCTTCGGATATATTGAACGAATATTGAAAATGTTTTTATAAAAATTAAAAACCGGCCAAGTGCGAGTCGGACTCGCGCACGAAGGGTTCCGTACCATTTTCTAACTGTGAAAACTGAACGCATCTATTACCTACAAGTAGCCAAAATAAAAATATTTTTCGGCAACAAAAAATAACTTTGTTTTTCATACAAATATATGAATAACAAAGTTATAATTTGCGGTTTCCAAAAAAATGCTATATCTCAAAGACTGCTGTCTGTACCACGTTCAAAATAATTTTCCTCGAAAGTTTATGTAGAGTTCTACTTTTGAGATTTTTTTCATATTTTTTAAACTTGCGGTTCAAAAGTTAGAGGGGGGGGGACGCCTATTTTTCGGCTTTTGGAGCAATTATTTCCAAAAGTATTAACATAATCAAAAAATGATTTCAGTAAACCCCTATTCATTTTAAAATACCTATCCAACGATATATCACACGTTGGGGTTGAAATGAAAAAAAAAATCCCGCCCCACTTTACGTGTAGGGGAGGCACCTTAATAAAACAATTTTTTCCACTTTTTATTTTTGCACTTTGTCGGCGTGGTTGATTTACATATTGGTACTAAATTTCAGCTTTCTAGCGCTAACAGTCTCTGAGATTAACCGCGGACGGACAGACGGACGGACGGACAGACAGACATGGCGAAACTATAAGGGTTCCTAGTTTACTACGGAACCCTAAAAACCACGTCATTTGTGACTATCATAGGTTATTGTCTTTATTTTTATTGATGCTTAAAAAAATGCTGATCGGCATAAATAAAAATCGCGGCTTTTTGAACGCTGAAAAGTTCGTGAAGAATGCATGAATGTGCAGCTGTGTGGTAATTCGCGCAAAAATGACTGAAAGGATTTCAACTTTAGTTTTTTTGAACACTTTTTATATAAACAAAGCATAAATAACGTAAAAAAAATATCAAAAGAAAGGTTTTGTAAAAAAAGTGAAGAAAAGAAGAACTACTACTATACGAGAAAAAAATCTAACGGCAAGGGCGAGTAAAACCGCAAAAAACAACTAGTCTAGTATGCTAACATGCCATTATGTCTAACCTTTCAACCTAATCAAAATGCTTTATTGTTATCGAATAAAAAACACAAATTACTTTGCGCTTTGATTTTTCAATAATGATTGTTAGTTTTTCCTTGGAAATCGACCATACGGCCTGCGTCCTTCCTTATTATGCTTTACATCGTCATAGAAATTAAATACTCACTACTTACTACCCTGTAAAGTTCTCGTCAAATAAATTTTCCGCTCTTAAGTTAGTCATTTGACTGCTCACGCATGTACTGACAACAGCAGGTCAACGCATACCAATCTGTCAAATTTTACCAATTGAACATTAACCTTTTTTTGTGTGTTTACGGAAACCTTCGTCTTTTTGTTCGTACATTTTGATATCACTAAGTACGATATTAAGGAGCGGGCAAAAGTGGCAGGTTCTTAGGCCGACTTCACAAAACGGGAACGGAAAGTTTATAAACAACCAATAGAATGTCCCTGTTCAGGGATTTTTGGAGTTGCTTGGATTCTGGGCCTTACTGACTAAACGTGTTCCAGGATCACGGTAATTTTGCGGGCACCTTAGAACCGAAGCCAGCCGAGGCTGCGGTATCGGACACAAAAGGAAGAGAGATGGTTTCCTCCGCAAAAAAGACCTGCAGTATTTCTTTCATATACTCTAAGGACATACCGGTCCTTGCAATAAAGTCTAGATTTTAGACTCACTCTAAACTATTGGCCTGCACACATTTAACTTAAAAGTACCTTAAAATAGAGAACGTATTACACAAATTGGCACCGAGGTCGAAACACATTAAAGGAAATAACAAAACTATTAAGAACACGTTTTGAATGAAGTGTTAATGAAAATATATGTGCGAGTATGCCTTATGTACTACATTTATCCCATGATTTTGTCTACGTCCTGAGGGAACTACTGAACTACTAGACATCCCAACTGTGTCATAAATTATTATATTTTTAAGGATTCCTGAGAGCCTATGTCTATGTATTTGTTACGCAATCACGCTAAAACGCCTGAACTGACGATCAGATTTAACACGGTGATACCCCGGAGAGAGATATGGGCTACCTTTTATCCAAAGTAGGAAACGAAAAGGGAAGTCCCCCAGGATGCGGATCAAACCGAGGGTAGTTGTAAAATTAAGATCTATTTAAGGTCCAGAATATTTTCGAATGGGGTCAGAATAGTTATTAATAGATTAAATTATCTCAATTAACTAATAATAAAGTTATCACTCATTGTTCCGTAGTCGTGTTGATGTAAAAATATTAAAATATGTTCAACATTGCGGAAATGGAATGCTGATGATTATAAATAAATATTATAGCACTAGCTGACCCGGCGAACTTTGTACCGCCTTAAAGGCAATATGGCAATATCACATGATCACATTTAATAAAATATTATAATTATTCAATGATTATTTATTTGCCATTTATTATAGCACCTTGTGATAGACTACATTTTTGTTTTTTAGATGCGAAAACAAATAACACGTAAGGTCTTCCGACCCGTGAACATACCACTTTAAATTATATGCCATGTGAAAAACATGGATGTTCGAGATTAAGACCACAAACTTTCAACGATTGATCCTGTGACTTATTTACAGTGATGGCGAATGCAAGACGGATTGGAAATTCAAGCTTATTAAACTCAAATGGCATGTCGGTTTAGACCATCGGAATCATCGGAATGAGAACTTTCCCCCCTTTGAATTTTCCTTTGAGTATTGTGGCGTAAATCAAATTGTTCATCAGTTTACTTGCCACCAAACGTGCATATTGCACAGTTCTGGTTGGTTTAAGTTACGAAGCATGGTGAGCAGTTACATCGACATGTCCTATGTCCTTCTCCCAGTTCTTAGCTACCTCTCTACCAATTTTTAGCCGAATCTGTTCGGCCGTTCTTGAGTTATAAATTAATGATGTCCTGGTACTTGGTTAGCAGTTGCGTCGGGAGATTGGAATACTTATATAAGTTATGCGATCCTGGTACATGGTGAGCAGTTGCATCGAGATCCCGTGATTATGCGGTCCTGGTACATGGTGAGCAGTTGCATTGGGATCCCGTGAGTATGCGGTCCTCGCATCGAGATCCCGTGATTGCTTTGTACTCAGGAAATTTATGCAGTCCTGGTACTTTATATTGGTGCGGCCGCATTTTGTAAATTATTTTCACAAATATTTGAGGCACTTCTAATTGATTTAAAAAAAACAAACAGACAAATAGTTTATTCACCCTTTTTAATTTCTGAACGCATGTACAAATGTCAATCATTACTGACAGTAAGTATTTGGCTTATTCTCATTTTCATCCACGAAGTATTCCCAAAGTCACCCACGACAAAAATATTAAATTAAAATTAGAATTAAAGCGTTTCCCAATTTGCCCCACGACCTTAAAATTGAAAAAGAATTTTGTATTTCCGAAAACAAATAATCCAATGGGTTAGTTGTCAAATTGCTCCACACGTTTTCTTCAAAGAATTATAAAAATAAATATGATATTTGGATTGCATCTTGTCGTAACTAATAACGATTCAATTTCAACCCTTTATTTTTATTTTTGCCCATTATTTCGCTAAGGTTAGTCGGTTATGCATTTTCTTCCAATTCAGTTATGATTCCCTACTACTTAGCTGAATGTCCATCGATATTTAATACGAAACCTTAGTGATGTTCTCAATGTTTAAAAGAATAAACCACCTATCTTATTCAGTTGTCACGACGCATAACATTTTTATACCGACTGTTCCTCAGCAAGATGTTATGGAAAAAAATTAAACTTTCGTATTTTAATATTTCGTTGCTTTTTACGTGGGGAACATTGAGATATAAAAATATTTTACTATTTGAAGTATCCGTGGGTCAAAATGAAACTTAAAGTACCTTGTTACTGTAATATTTATTTCTAAATGAAAATGCCGTGGATACATTTGAGAATCGATGTTCGCGTTTGCTAAACAAAAGAATGGGGCAGTATGAGAATAACCCAGTATTTGACAGGTACGAAAAAAATGAACGTTTTAAGTAAAATCTTTCTTTTTTTATGTATTCGTATTTTTTTATTGTTTTTAAAGATGTATTCTGTTATTCGGGGTGGAGACGAATCCAACGAACCAAAAACCATGAAAATCGGTCCAGCAGATCTCGAGTTATAAGTGTTTGAACAAACCCGACTTTCTTTTATATATATAGATTATTCAAATAATGTTATTTAATGATATTTTCTCGAAAATAAATAGTTATACCATATTTGAATAAATACCTATATTTTTGCTATTTTGATTTTTTAAGGATAAATATAATAGTAAAAAAAAAGAAAAAAATCTTAAAAACCCGAGCAATTTCCAACAGTTGACTGATAAAACCAGTTGATTAAGGTCGTGGGGAGTCGCTCAATGTGGCCAGTTAACGAATCGCTCTATGTAGGTATAGATAGAACTATGAATAAATCCGTCCAGACTGACGAAAACTAGTCATTGAAATATTAAAATAAAATATAGAACAATAATATTTTGGAAATAAATGTATTGAAATAAAAGTTAACAAACAAAGGGCTTTTTTCAGTTTTTTTTATTATTTTTGTTTGTACTGATATATTATGTAAATGGTTTATTATAATAATGTAAAATACATATGAGTATTAATACAAAGTAAATAAATTAATAAAAAAAAAAAAATATATTTTCTTTTGTTAACTTTTATTTAATTAAAATAACTTAACTATTTCTCAAAAAATCACGGTGGTTGATAATAATCGCAAATCGTGCCGAACATAACGACAGTATTAGTCGAAGGTTATATCACTGCGAGCAAAGAATTGGGTCGCAATCGCGAGTGCAAGTAGCCGCGACCGACACGCCGCGACAACGTTTTGGTAATGCTTTGTTTTTAGTTTTCTTGTATTTCGTTAAAAAAATACCATTGTATGTTATTTATTTATTAGAAAAAAAATAAATAAAAAATAAGTAAAAAAGAAAAAAAGTTTTTTTTTTTTTTATTTAAGATTATATTTTAAACGTATATTAAATTACTTCAAAAATCCTAAATATCATTTTAGGTTAAATAAAAATCAATGGAAAGTTTCGTTCTGTTTTTACTAGAAAATAGCATAAGCAACATTCGAAAATGCCGCAAACTGGCTTTTGCGGAATCGATGTCACTCTTTAATATATTTTTCTTTTTTTACTATTTTTTGTATTTTTATTACTCTAGCCTTAAAATATCTCAGTCTGCTAACATAAGCAATAGGTATAAATTGAAGGTTATACCGAATTGGGTCGCAATGATTCGCTACAAATTCGCTCTACAATGTAAAACGTTGTCGATGGTGTTCGAGAAATGGAACGTTTAGTACATCGTCTTTATTCAAGTCTGTAGTTTATGGGAGAGCTTTTTCTTAATTTGGTTAAAGAGGTCCAGTAATACTAAGTAATCTTAGTTTAGTTCTAGGCTCAGAATTGTAGTAATACATCATCCTTCAAACTTTAAAATCTTACTAAAATTATAAAGCTATATGTTATTATACATGTTTGTCACTCAAAAACTACTGGACAGATTTTGATGATTCTTGGCAGTAAAATAGCATATGTATCAGAATAACATAAAAGTTACTGTTATATGGGTACGGGAAATAGTTCCCTCGGGGGGCGGGAGAAACCGCTGGAGGAAACTTATGACTATATATTTTTATTATTTTTTTACCACAAGTTAGGGAAAAATAAAATGAACTGTAAACTCACTATTAAGTGGGCATTAAATTAATTAAGATTGGAAATAGTTTCGAGTAAATCATCGGTATAAGGAGAATGAAGACAGTTATACATTTCCTTGTTATTGGACAATGAGTCATTTGTACGTGGTGGCTGTTCAGATATGCCTGATGGTGCAACGCTACAAAGGTAAGGTCAAAGGCTATCTTTACTAATAATTAGAAATATAAGAAACTATTTTTTATTTTATTTATTTATTTAAACTTCATGTACAAAAAAGTGGTAAATTGGCGGACTTAATGCCACAAGGCGTTCTCTATCAGTCAACCATCGGGTTAAAGGGAGATAAACAAGGTACAAAAAAGTAAATTAATGAAAAAAAAAACTAAAAATAATACAATACATGTATACCTAATACACAAACTAAATAATAAATAATGAAGTTATAGTTTTTTACTAATTATTTGTCAAAATCTCGTGCAGTACACTTGTTNAACTAAAAATAATACAATACATGTATACCTAATACACAAACTAAATAATAAATAATGAAGTTATAGTTTTTTACTAATTATTTGTCAAAATCTCGTGCAGTACACTTGTTGAGAGAATGTATCGATTTTTATTCATTTCCAAAAAATACAAAAAAAACTGAAGGTTTTTCTAGGTTTTAAGCTTCGTAGACATGGCAGTTGTCTATAAGGATAAAGAAAATGTTTTACGAACCGGAAACTAACGCAGGTTACTCGTTTTTATCCCGGAAACAATATCTGATGTTGTGGGTAAACCATTCGACAGATACCGCATTATTTTTCATTTGCTATAATCCCCACAGTTTAATAAAAGGCATATAATCATCCTTAGAAAAAAATAAGATGAAAGTTTTTTTTTCCATTACACAAAATCATTTTTTGAAAACAAAAATTGTATTGTATTGTCTTTAATAACTTTCCTGGTTGAAAATACTATACATTTACATCTAATAAATAAATTATTTTAATAGAATTAGTTTAATTATTCAAGTTTCATAATTAATAAGGAGTCTTAAGTCAAAAGTTGATAAGACTAGGTATATTGTCACCTGCTCCCAACTTAGTTGAACCTGAATCTGTCAAATTTTACCAATCGAACATCCAGCTTCCGCTATTGTGATAAGGTTGACAATCTATTGAAGAAAATTGACAGATTGAGGTAACTTTATGTGCTGGCGTCTGTACTTACATACTTCTAGACTTCGAGACTAGGGGACAGTCGGGTATTTAGGTACCCATTAAAAATAAGGATTAAAAATATAAATGTCGGGAAAAAAAAGTTTTTTTTTATTATTGAGTTATCAATTATGTTTTTTTTTGGGAAAAATAATAGTCAAAAGTCGATCGGCTAACGGTGATGACGTCATACGCTGGCACCTGCTCAGTGCTCCCAACTTCAATTCAACGAGTTATCATGTGCGGAGAAATTCCGTTTTCTACGCGACCGTAGAAAACGGAATATAACGTATACCGTTGAATCTAAGAAACTTACAAATGTTTCTATAATAGACTTTATTATTTTTAAGCCGTTTTTATTATATTTTTTATTAGTTTGTTTAAAAATAAGATTTGAGGCTTAAAATCGGCACAGATAAATATTATTTTCGTTTGTATCATTTAATATACTTTTTAATTCATAGTACGTATTAATGAAACAAATAAATAGTCCAACAATGTTAACTTTGGGAAGTCCCCGTACAGACAACCTTAAAACAGAAATGATTGAATCGACTTGAACACAGCCATAAATACAATAAAATACGAACTAAAATAAAGCAATACAATAAATGCCACGACGTAAAAATAAATAAACATATTTATTATTATTTCTCAGAAAATAACAAAATATTATCATTCTCCTTTTGGTTTCTGAGCGGTCTATGAAAATGAAAACCGACAAATATTTCCTTGTTCACGTTTTCTTCCAAAAAGGAATTCCCGAAGCGGTCATCCGTAATATGAAATGACATAAACAGCTGAACGCTCTACTTTCCATCTACTTTCCTCCGCTTCCATTAAATATTAAAAAAAAACCTTGATAACGCAAGCAATAATTTCATAATTAAAGTAAAACAGATAGTTAATCGGAACAAAAACAATGGACCGGTTTGGAAATAGCATAATGTTATAACATAACATATTACGACCGCTCGCCATCTTGGTTTCAATGTCACGCGCGTAATCTCGTTATGACATTCGGTACTTACACTAATTCTATACCTATTTGAAAATTAAAAAAGGAATATGCATAAATGGCGCCATTTGACGTGATTTGAAAAGTAATTCTAGAGTTAAAAGATAGATGACAGGCAATATTAATAATGTGATAACAATTCAAACTCCTTTTACAACAAGACGGCTGAGAGCTAGCGTCGATAAGCAAAGCTGTTCTCAAACAGCGTTGTTGCACATATCCATATGTTCGCGTTACATCGACGGCAGGCATTACTCGTATATCTAATGAACGTCTTGTTTGCACGGCAATGGACTTTATCAGCGCTAGCCGAGTGTTGGCTGGTTATGAATAAACGGGTGCGGGCCGGCCCCTTGCGTCGATTGAGTCACGAACACCGCACTGTTCCTACCACTGCATTATTTTACGATAATTTCGTTCGTGCCGTGTTCATTGTTAACGATATACATTGCTTTGTCGTTACACGTTTTTGCTAAGCCGCCAGCTCACAGGAAGTAATGTACTGTGAATATAATAGTGGTTTCGTTTAATAGAGGTGGATATTAGCGGGCCTGAGTTGACACGTCTTCGTGGACTCGACTGTCGAGTTAGATTTTTTTCGTAGCTCAGCGTTCTGATATGAGAAATACGTTATTTTATTACGATATTTATGTTTTTGATGAATAAATGACAGTTGGCGATATTTAAATGGTTTTATGTTTAAATATATGATATGAAATACATGGCACAAACAAAGATTTAAATCTTGCTAGCACACAAACATGTTATGCGATCTGCGTTGGCTTTAATAAATTAATTGTGGACGTTGAGAATTGAAACGTGGTATCAGCAATTGATACCGCCTGTAGTAACACCGGTGTAATATCGTGAATTTGTAAATTGTGCAAATGACGCGGATTTTATTATATTGCTTATTGAGGTTATGTACGAAGAATAACAGTGTGACTTTTGCGCTGCACATTTAAAATAGGAACGCACGTAGACGCTTGCGACAACATGGCGGATATTAAGAAAAAAGTAAGTAGGTGTGATTCTTTTTGCACAAAAATACGCAATGACTGTATAAAAATATTTTATTGAACAGAAGTGGCTTATTTCTGTTTTTGTGGGAAAAGCCAGTCGTGAAGCAGACTCTTACAAATATATTTTTCAAATTATTTCGAGAAAACTTTAAGTAAGTATCTCTAATTAATTTACAGCAGGTATATAAAACACGTTTTCCTAATAGAAAAATGGGTTAAGCCGTAATTAATTACTATAAAGTCAGCCGTCGTATGAAAAGGAAGTAACGGATTGCGCAATAAATTATTCATGTTTCAGTTATTTGTATAGACTTCATTTCTAAATGAATTCTTTGACGACCATGAATTAATTGGAACCTGGACTTTATTTTTTCAAATATACATAAATAGAGGACTGTCTTGAAAAAAAATCTAGAATGGTGAAAAATGTGTACCTACGGAAACTAAACAAAAAACCTATTTTCAATCAAGAAAAAAAAAACAATTTTATTTGTCACAAAATATTGTAAATGTGTTTGAGACATTTTTTAAACGGTTTTATTTTATTAGGTAAATTATTTTGTCCTTAAAATATTTTTCTTTATAAAACCGTCATAATAAACACAACAATAAACTTATTGCCATATACCAACAAATACATGACATAAGCTAGTAATGGCAAGATGATGGCTGCCTCACGCAACACCAGACGCGTGAAGTCAAATGTGCGGCAACGGCGGCCATTTTATTTGTAAGATACGTCCCAAAGTGTGTAAATGACACGACACGTATCACAGATCATGTCGTTATTTATTATCTTGTAGGATATTAAATTCAATGTTGACTATTTAGGCCTAAACCTTTGAGGAGTGTGGGGGTGAAATGTACACGTGGACGAATATTGTGAATATAGTTTTTTTTAATATTTAATCATATAAAATCTGTTTATTCACGTAAAAATATTTTTTAAATACAATATTTTATTTTATTTTTCAAAATAAATTTTCTTTATAGTAAAATTTATAATATTTTTTTATTTTTCATTTTCATCACGTTTTTGCTTATTGTTATTAATTGTAGCCAAAACATTTTATTTGTGATTTCAATACAAGGTTGCGTAATTATAATAATTATTGCATTGGTGCGGCAAAAACCAGCTTCTTGGAATTGGAACGAGCACAAAGAGCTGTACTAAAAGTAAT
>NWSH02000571.1:1829214-1913165 GCA_002382865.2 Heliothis virescens
CGATTTAAAGTTCAAATTTAAATGACACGTTATTTGCCGGGTTGGAGCGGTGCCGGTACAATCAGCCATGACCCTTAGGGTTATTTGGTAGTACCACAGTTTAAATAGGTATATGTAGAACAGTTGGGAAGCTACCCATTAAAGTTCGTAACGTCACACTCTCACACGCATGCGTATTGACGAGCATTTATGTAGGTACCTTTACCAGTGCTGTCAGTACTGACTGTCGCGTCAAGAGCTACCGCGCCAGCTAGCATTTGGGCAAATTAGGAACTAAAGTTTGACAGACGTTTAAGGGTCATGGCAGATTGTACCGGCACCGCTACAACCCGGCAAATAACGTGTCATTTAAATTTGAACTTTAAATCGCATGACGTATGATGTATGTACGAATGAAATTGTGTAAAACCAGTAATTACGTTATCCTATTCAAAACAATTAGTTGAATAATGGGAAAGTCAACTAAATAATTGCTTTTTATTCCGATCGTAAGCTAACAATTGACATCTACAGATTCAAACGATGACACATGAAACCGCGCGACAGATTTTTGACGGTTTTGCCCTAGTTCAGACATGCGGGAACCGCGTTTTTTTCCTGCGGTAACCGCGCGTCTATGTCTGAACGATTACTTAGTAACTCATACAAATAAGACCTGCGCGATTTTCATGCGATTCTAAAATCGCGCGGTTACCGCCGCACACTGGGGATTTTTGTATAGAGATGCGGAATAAAGTAAATATCTCCATAAATATTTACATATGTACTACTAACGCACTTGTATATATTTCTATATGGAAAGAACATGCTTAAAAAATAGTTTTTTTTAATTATTAAAATATAATAAAATATTATTTTGTATGTCTCGAACCAGACCACGGGGCTATAGAGTCCCGGATTTTTGGAAGGCGAACGTTATTATTGCGATTTACAGATTATTATTAATAGAATTAATATTAATAGAAGTCTCAGGATACATGACAAATCATTATTATTAAAAAAATCACATCAAAATTAAAAGTTTTTCGTTATTAATGCGCATTCACTAGAAAATGTTTAGTTATTATAATTGCCAAAAAAAAATTGGTGGCACCTGGTGGCAGCTGAAATTGATTTAAATCGAAAGAGTAGCCATTAAGCAACACTTTGGTACTAGTTTCTGAGCGTAGGTAAATGTAGCTCAACTTGCAGATCCAAAAATATGAAAATATACGATTTTTTTTTATTTTCGTAAAATTAATTAAAAATTATTCGAAGGAAAAATAAAAGATTGTAAGTCGGCTGCAGCAAAAGAAAAAAAAACCACGTTGGACTTTGATTTTTTTTCTAAATCAGTTTTATACTGCAAGCAGATTATGCTTTTGACGTAGCTATAAAAAAAACTGCAAGTCGCAGCTTAGTAATTCTTTTCGATTTTATTGTAGATTCTATTCTGAAATTTAGAAATACCATTAAACATTACGTAGGTGTTATTTTGCAAATTTGACTTTTTTCCGCTAAATCCCCAGTGTGCGCCGTGTCTGAACGAGCCCTTTATGTCACGGGTAAAAAATCCGCACGTATGAAAAGGCTGAACCAACAGAGTTGTCTATACTAATACTAATATAATAATGAGGATAGATTTTTATGTTTGTCTGCACCCTACAGGCTCCGAAACTACTGCACCGAATCGAACAATTCATTCACTGTTGAAAATCTAAATTATCCGGGGACGGGAAGAAATTCCCCTGAACTAAAAGCGGCTGAACCAATAGAGTTCTTTTATACTGTAGAAATATCGAAATGAAGAAATCTGTGTTTAATTTTATTCCTCTGTGACGGGGACGAAGCTAATAGTAACATAATTAGTTCAAAATAAAGTTCCGTACGTCGGTCGCTCTGTGTTAGCATCAAATACAGTTAATAGAAATTATCTAGTGTATATGTCGCAGTAAGATAAATAAAGCCGTAATATAGTTATATCCCTAGGGATATAATTATATGCCGTAACATAGTTATACGAAAGCAATTCATTACTATCGTACTAGGAATATAGTTATAAAACGGTTGAAGTTTAGGGATATACTTATATTACTAGATTAAGTTCAGTTTAATAATTATTTTACTGGATTAAGCATAGTGAAATAGAAATCTACCATATAAAACAGTTAAATAAAACAATATTAAATTGGTTAAAATCTTTATTAAAAAAACAACTTTATGTATCCTGCAGTTAGTTACAATAGTTTGTGACATTAACACGTTATCATCATCCGCCTAGCCTTTTCCCAACTACGTTGGGGTCGGCTTCCAGTCTAACCGGATGCAGTTGAGAACCAGTGTTTTGCATGGAGGTACTGCCTGTCTAACCTCCACAACCCAGTTACCCGGGCAACCTGACACCTATTGATAAGGTTGTCAGATTTTTTGGCTTCTGACTGCCCGTAACGACTGCCAAAGATGGTCAAATGACAGATCGGACCCATCAGTTTATTGTGCCTTCCGAAACACGGAAGAACTCGTTATGCCATATGATGGAATTTTAAAATTTACAATACAATTAAAACTAATCAAACATTAAAAATCTTTTAAAGTTATTCAACAGTTTTGAGATATTTTTATTTCTTATCAAATAAGTTGAGATGTTGGTTTCTTTAAAAGTATTTTTAAATTTTTATTCAGACAAGAAGAGGAATCATGATATCTAGAGTTACATAGCACTGAATGCTACTTACAGGCACACCTTAGCCACCGCAGCATACTCCGAAAGCTATTTCACTAAACATTATCTAGTAATATAAGTATATCACTAGATTTGGACCGTTTTATAACTATATTCCTGGTAAGATAGCAATGAATCGCTTTCGTATAACTTTGTTACGGCATATAATTATATCCCTAGGGATATAACTACATTATGGTTTTATCTATCTTACTGCGACATATACATATAATAACATAAAAATCATAGTCCTGACTCATTCACTGACTCATCAACGCAGGGCCCAAACCCGTGAACCTATAAAGCTCAAATTTTGTACAGAGGTTGATCTTAAGACTCTCACGGGAGATAAGAAAGGATTTCTCGAAATTCCCACGAAGCCGTACTTAATATTGCTAGACTTACCTCTCAAGTGTTGTTGAAGTTGTCTGTGTGGTGTTGTGTCTTCTTATGGTTCTTCATATGCAAACTCCATTGCTTACGAGACGAAAACCTACGATAAAAGAACTATATTTGATAAAATTCATGAAGTGGACAATTCATGTGTCAGTGACACAGTGTCACCATAACATTATAAAGTCAATCAATCTCGTGAGATTGTAAACTGTCGAAAGATTGTGGTCCGTAGCACTAACTCTTCCCCACACTTTTCAATAGTTTACTAATTTCCGGTAAGCGGAAAAAAGTAGTCTATGTCATTTATCAGGCTCTAGACTATAGATACTACTGGGTAGATACCAAATTTCATTTAAATCAGTTCAGTAGTTTTGATGTGAAGAGGCGACAGACGAAAGAGTTACTTTAGTATTTATAGAATAACTAACTTTCGTCAGCGGTTTCACCCGCATCCCGTAGGAACTACTCCGCACACCCGGATCAAAAGTAGCCTATAGCCTTCCTCGATAAATGGGCTACCTAACACTGAAAGAATTTTTCAAATCGGACCAGTAGTTCCTGAGATTAGCGCGTTCAAACAAACTCTTCAGCTTTATAATATTAGTATAGATTAGTAATATTTTCTAAAGTAAAACAGTGAAATTGTGAATTTTATTAGACGGCTTTAAAAACCAAAACAATATTTCCGGTACTACTAACCTCATGTCACAAACACCACAGTCCAGCAAGCCATTCCTATGCACGAACTTAACATGGGTAGCCAGGTTCGATGCTCGGGCGAAGCTCTTGCTGCACACACTACATTGATGGGGACGTACCTTCGAGTGAGAGCGAAGGTGATTGGTTAAACTGAGGACAAAGTAAATGGTGTTTAATTTTCAAAATGACTGCCTTTTACCAATTATTTTGGACTTGGCTTTCAGACTTAACCAGATGCTGAGAAGTGCTAGTGTTTTATATAGAGTGACTGCCTATCTGCCCGCTTTAACCTAGTTATCCGGAAAATCTGATAGGAAACTGGCTGTCAGATTTTATGGTTTCTGACTACCTGTAACAACTGCCAGAGATAGTCAAATGACAGTCTAGTCTAGACCCACCAATTTCCTGAGACCCCCTTCCGAAACACGGCGGAACTCGTCATGACAAGGTCCTCATGATCAGTCGATCGGTTCAGCTGTTGCTTAGCCACAAACTCAAATATTTATCGTTGTGCTATTCAAAATCACACTAATTTCTCTAAAATCCTCGATTGTCCTTTTTCCACCCAAGGAAATATCCTTGATATCTACTTACCCAGTGGAACAGCTCAGGAGCACGTGACACACTGGACACGCCACCCTCTCCCCGCTATGCACGGCCGCGTGCCTCTCCAGCAGGTACAGGGCAGAGAACCCTCGGCCGCAACACTCACAGATGTACCTGTTGCGGTCAGCGCAGTGCACTTTACGTATGTGTGCTTTTAGGAGCTTGCTTGTTGAGAATATGCGGGTACAGTTTGACTGAAACAAAATAAAAGTTGAGTTGAGCTAATGGTTAAGGGTCTCCCCATAACTATCGACGCGGAATCGACTTACGGCCGTTCCCAATAACCTATGTAACTCTGGATTTGCTTACCAGAGATAGAAATTTGACATTACTTGTATGGGGCTAATGTCAAAATTCTATCACTAGTAAGCAAATCCAGAGATAGACAGAATATTGATTTCCGCAGTTAAGCCGAGTGCGTATCAACACACAACTCGACTTTTTTGCAAAATGGCTCGTTTTGCCGTCGGCCGGCGTCGTGACGCGTCGTGCGAGCCGAGCCAATGCGAATGGTATTAGTAAACCGGCTTAAACCGATTCGGCGTCAATAAATGTGGGGACACCCTAAATTACCAGCCTCTCAAATATGTCTTTCTTGGATACCAATTACTGCATAAAGGTGAAAGAAAACATCTTGAGGAAACCTTGCCAGGTACCTGATCCCTGCACCAGGACAATGAAAACATAAACATCAGTTTTCTTAGAACCACTCAGAACTATGAATTTTTGCATTCAATTTTCAAAGAAAACAGTTGTAACTAAAACAGATGTATATGTCGCAGTAAGATAGATAAAGCCGTAATATAGTTATTATCTAGGGATATAATTATATGCCGTAACATAGTTATACGAAAGCGATTCATTGCTATCTTACTAGGAATATAGTTATAAAACGTTCCAAATCTAGTGACATACTTATATTACTAGATAATGTTTAGTGAAATAGCTTCAGGATACATAAAGTTGTTTTTTTAATAAAGATTTTAACCAATATAATATTGTTTTATTTAACTGTATATGGTAGATTTCTATTTCACTAAGCTTAATCCAGTAAAATAGTTATAAAACTGAACTTAATCTAGTAATATAAGTATATCACTAAACTTCCCCCGTTTTATAACTATATTCCTAGTAAGATAGTAATGAATTGCTTTCGTATAACTATGTTACGGCATATAATTATATCCCTAGGGATATAACTATATTACGGCTTTATCTATCTTACTGCGACATATATATCATCAGTGAACTTGGGCCTCAGTAAAGCATTCAACAATCAACAAGAAAAACCAGATTTACCTACAAGTCTCTTTCAAATTGCAAGTATTACTACAAAATTAAAAGAAAAGCTTTAGTTCTTTACCTGCGGACATTTCAACTGAGTAGCATCTTCAATGTTCATGTGATATTTTTTATATTTCCGGCCACTCTTTTTGTGTACCACCACATTATCTATGAATACCATTTCTTCTTTATCTAAAACAAAATTAATAATGTGTACATAACCCACCTCTGTACTCCTAAAGGCAAATTTAACTGACCGCACTCAGTTCTCTTGAACATCTTTGGCAGTCATTATGAGTAGTCAGAAGCCAGAAAGTCTGACAACCAGTCCTAGCAAGAGCTATGAAGTTGCCTGGTAACTGGGTTGTGGAAGTCAGATAAGCAGTTACACTATTACTCAGTTACATCCAATAAGACTGGTAGCCGACCCCAACATTTTTAGATACACTACACTTGATAGTTAATGAAGAGAAGGGTACCTTTCATTTATCGTTTTTTTTTTCATTAATTTATGTTTTTTTGTGTTTGTGACAATAAATGTATTTTCCTTCTTCTTACCTTTTAAAGAGTCCTCTTTAGTTAAAACCTTTTCCAAAGGCTCAGCAAACACTACATTGTCTATTCGTTTAGGCAGAATGGCTTCAGAGCCAAGTCCTTGCAAAGGCTGAAAAAGAAAATTATAATCAGAATACTCAGTTTGAACATTTATTAAGATTTCCCTAAGTCTATTCTACTGTCCCCTAATCAACCAATTCGCATTGAGCAAGCGTGGTGATAACACTCAATCCTTCTCTGTATGAGAGGAGGCCTGTGCCCAGCAGTGGGATGATAAAAAGGCTTGATGATGAAGATTTTACTCTATTTTAATTCATGGTAAAAGTCTACTATACTTCCCATACTAAAAGGATTATGAAGCAAATAAAACAGCGAGTTCAAGAAATTATATTCATGAATAAAAATAAAATAATAATTGTGAACTAAATGTAATAGCTGTACTAGCTGCATAACATGTTTCGTTAATAAGGCGGCACTGAATTAGTACTTTTGACTGGTATTTAAATTAGAAATAAAATAAATGCGACCATAAACTCACATCGTTAGTTTCCGAATTGAAAGGTTTATTTTCTTCATCACTTTCATCGCAAAGTGTGTTGGTATTAATAAAGTTGGCACTAAAACTTTTCATTTTTAACAGAATATTATAAGATTCAATTTATATTGCGTAGTAAAAAGAGAATATGTAATTAATTCATTGATCGATTCACCTTCACCATTGCAAATCCAGATTTTTATTGACATGGTAATATTTTGACGTTACGCTCTGTTGCTACCATGCTGGAGCCTAAAAAATCTACCATATTTGTAAAAAATGGATAATTGAATTTTTATGACTATTATAAATACAATAATGATAACTTCAGGTTAAACAAAATATAATGGCTAGCAGTTTTTTGTAATTTGTAACTCTTCATAAAGGATTTATTTTTTTGTTTAATGTAATATTCGTTTCTAATGAATACTACTATAGATGTAAATATTTTTCTAATTGGCAAGATTGTATTCGATTGCGTTTAGTTATGCTTCTACAAAACATGTTGAAAAACCGTATTGGCATGGCATTTCGTTTATATTAGTAGTTAAATAAAAGAAATGCAACGGGGAGAGCAATGAGCTTAAATAAGAAAAATACTCGTAATAATATTGCAGTGATAAGGATATTAATAAATTTTGCTGGAACAGAATTCGAAAAGTCAACTAAAAGCTAGCAACTAAACGTATTTATTCTTTAGCAGCGAAGCGTGTTTCATGTGAATTTTATTTTGTTATTTGATTTTTTGCCACAGCTCATGTGCTAAAATACTTTTAAAACGCGTTTAATTCACATAGAGCGCAGTTATTGTGTAATTTAAGTAAATTTGTTTAATTTGCCAATATGGTTGTGGTATCACCAACATTTTCGGTACCGGCCGAGGGAATTCTAATGCAATTGCCTTCGGTAAAACTCATAGTAAATAACGACGTAGACCTGGGTACAGCTACACTATATATTACCGAGCAGTAAGTAAAAAAATATGCGAGTATAAACATTCTATGTTTTTGTTTTATCCTACATCTCGTAACGCACGTTTTCATCTCGGGGTCACGAAGATTTTTCTCTTCAGAATAACAAAGGAACAAAAGAAAACAATAATAAAATTATCTTTGATTGTAAACTATAATAGAATGCTGAAAAGTTTTGGTTACTGGGTCATTATTCCTTGAAAATATTGTCCAATTTTCCCTGTAGAGGTGTGGGGTATCCAATTCTATTTTATTTTATGAATACTGTTCTATTTTCCTATTGGATTCAATTCTGATGATTGATATATCTGTCTCTATAGCATATGAATTGTATAATCCCAGGTAAAAATAGAATAAAGTTCAAATAGGGATAGGTAGGTCTACATATCTTTCATATGAGCCTTAATAAGGCCTATTTGAAATAGTAACTTCACACCATGAAGAAAATATACTTTTAAAAGTAACATAGTAAAACACACATTTGTCTAATGTATAAGCAAAATATTGCAAGTTTAATCAAAATCAACTTTCAATCTTTCACATCACTTCATAGTATAAGAAAAAGTAGCTTTCTCTGTCAATATATCCCTATGTATGCTTAAATCTTTAAAATTTCACAATGGATTTTGATGCGTTTTTTTTTAATAGATAGAGTGATTCAAGAAGGTTTATACATATAATAAAACATCCATTAAATAGTGGAGAAATACAGTTATTTTGCATTTGCACCCATGCAAAGCTGGGGCGGGTCGCTAGTTTATAATAAAAGCTATTATCTTTCAGCAATGTAGTATGGGGTGGAGGAGTAGGCAGACAGGGTGGTCCCTCTCCGACAGTGACGCTGCTGTACCAGAACATCTCGCTGCATGCCGTCCAGAGAGACCCCGGCCCTGGGCTCATCCTGGTCATCAATCATGAACTTAAGTAAGAATAAAATGCGAAATGGCTGTTTAAATATTTCAATTACTGTTTGACTAAGTTAGGGCCAGTTCCAGAGATTTGATTAAATATTTGGATAAAGTTCTAGATAGCTATCTGACAGATAATGCTATAGAAATATTTTTTACTAGCTTCTGCCAGCGGCTTCGCCCTCTTCCCGAGGGAACTATTTCCCGTACCCGGATAAAAAGTAGCCTATAGCCTTCCTCGATAAATGGGCTATCTAACACTGAAATAATTTTTCATATCGGACCAGTAGTTCCTGAAATTAGCGCGTTCAAACAAACAAACTCTTCAGCTTTGTAATATTAGTATAGATTTTGACTACTTTTCTAGCATTCTCTGTCCAGTAGCAGTAGCTGTGTAGAACTTTATCTGGTACCTCTGAAACTCGCCTTGAATCTTTATAAATACGCTAGCATCTTCCAATGGTTTCACACGTATCTTATGGCACTTACTCTGCTCACTCTTGATGAATGTGCTATCTAAAACTGAAAGAATTTGATAAAGTCTTTATTTTTATTAATTTTAAAATTAATTAATTTAGTTGGATTTTAAGCTTTTTTTCAAACAATTCATTAACATAAACAAAAAACCTAACCTTTTCCCATTCATACTCTATTTCTTTTTTTAACTTATTCATGAAATACATTGATTACGGTACATCTCATGTGAGCGATGTGGATGCGAATGCGAAGCGACGCAGAATGCGAAAACAACAAACAGTAAAAATTCTATTCTATCTTTTGAAGTATCCTATGTAACGTGGCGTGTTGTGGCGCGGTGCAGCGTCTATACTTGAATTATCTTAGGATTGCTTCGCTTCGCACTCGCGTTGATTCAACAACACAAGACGCACCCATTTTTAGGGTTCCGTACCCAAAGGGTAAAACGGGACCCTATTACTAAGACTTCGTTGTCTGTCTGTCTGTCTCCACGCTGTATATCTCATTAACCGTGATAGCTAGAAAGCTGAAATTTTCACAGATGATGTGTTTCTGTTGCCGTTATAACAACACATACTAAAAATTAAAAAAAATAAAATATCAAGGGGGGTCCCCATACAATAAACATTATTTTTTCATATATAATGGTATGGAACCCTTCATGCGCGAGTCCAACTCGCACTGGGCTGGTTTTTTTTATCGATGTGAAATCATGAGACGACCCCTCCCGCTGTGGATGACAGCGTGAGGGAGTGTCAGACTTTTACTGAATAAAACCCACCGTGTTCCTTCGGGAGCCCTTTGTGTACCTGGGCCGCGGTAACTCTTTCGACCAACCCGCAGCCCCGGCAGGCTCTGGCCTTAGTGGGCCCTGCTGGGACAAGACACACCCTCAGTCTCAACTAATAAGATAAAAGGTGGTTCTATTTAAGAATAGTGACTATTATCTGTTGATGCTATATTACTCTTTATATTTCCAGCCTCCCCGAGATGACACAGCAGGGCGCGGGAGACGCGATAGCAGACGATGATGATGATTACGAAGCTGATGAGGAACCCATGACTAAACTTAGGTAAGACTATAATCTATGTTATAGTAGACTAGCTGTAGACGGCGGTTTCACTTGCGCCCCGCGAAAACTTCTTCCCGTAACCGGACAAAATATAGCTTATTTTACTCGGGAATTGATTAGCTTTGCACAGTGAATGAAATTTTCAAATCGGTCTAGTAGTTTCGTAACTTTACCTTGTATCCACAAACAAAAATTTACTTATTGTATTGTATTTTCTATATGGGCCCTAGTTGCCAGAAATAAAGAAAAAAGAAAAGAAAAAGAAGAAAATAAATAATATTAAAGAATGCTTTTGAAATTTATAAACAACATGTTTATCTCCCAGATTCGTTCCCCCCAATGACAACGACCTGGAGGGTCTGTTCGTGGCTATGAACCAGGGGCAGGCGCTACACCCGGACCCCGCAGACGAGGTGGACGATGACGAGGACCCTTACATGGATGGAGAGGAGTTTGATGATGGTGAGCATCTACTCTGCCCCTAAGATGACCCACTGACCAATGGTTGAACTGGTTTTGAGATCGAAGGTCTCTCAAAATGCATACCCAATAGCAAACTTGGGCTAGATATTTTACGTTGGAAGCATAATAAAGTCACAAATTGTAAACGCCAAACATTTTTTTCTATACGGAACATCAGGCGAGTCGCTACATAGAAACCACGATTAGGTAACAACGGGTGGAGGTGAGCTCGGAATTCAGTTGCGGATCGCCTTTGACTTCGATAATTTTTTGGAGACATTTTTTTTTGGTACATTATTTTTGTCCTCATTCCGTTTATAACACAGTTTTTCTGCTGTGCTTGTTCACGATGTGATGTTTACATACAACGTCCCTCGCCACCCTGGACCATAATTAACGAAATTGCCAAACGATAGTATTATTTAATTAGTATAAATAAATGTGTGTCTGTCCAGGAGAGGACGAGTTCGAGGATGCGGAGGAGATCAACATATCTCCGGAGGACGCGGCGGCGCGGCTGCGACAGATGCGCCTCGAGAATGTTAACGGAGCTCATGAACGCTTAAACGGTAAGATTTATACTAAACTAGCTTCTGCCAGCAGCTTCGCCCGCTTCCCGAGGGAACTATTTCCCGGACAAAAAGTATTGTTCCTCAGGGTCTATTCTATCTCTGCATTCCCGTGCATCGGAGAGCACGTTAATGTCGGTCCTGCTTGTGATCTCTCTCCGGTCGTGTCGGGCGCCCCCCCATCGGGTTATGAGAGTGAGGGAATAGAGAGTGCACCTGTGTCTGCGCAAATGCTTGTGCACTATAATATGTCCTGCGCAGCTGGCTGATCTCCTGATATGAGAACAGCCGCCGTGGCCGATAATCGGCTAGGACGCTATTATTATTCTATCTCTGTACCAAATTTCATCTAAATCGGCTCACTGGTTTAGGCGTGAAAGCGTAACAGGCAGACAGAGTTACTTTCGCATTTATAATATTAGTAGGGATTAGTCAATCTCACTTAACTTACCAGGCTTACCCAGGGGTACTAAGTTGTCCAGGTAACTGTGCCGAAGAGGTCAGATATTCGCTTCATTTAAAAGACTGGTACTTTGCTACACTTGGTGAGACTGGAAGCCGACACCAATATAGTTGGGAAAAAGCTAGGCAGATGATGATGAGTCTCAAATAATTTTGCACCTCTGTTATGTAGTTAGCCAATGTTTAACACTTTTGCTATTTTTTGCGGTTTTTAAGAGCGAAACGACAGTTTTGGCTCGTAAACATGCTCAAAGCGCTCACACATGCCATGTAGGCCTCACCCATAACGCTTTTTGTTCACTAACAATCTTGGTGCAATTTCGGTATTGCCACAATTTTTACGAAACGCCCGCCCTTCACCACTTCCTATGTGTTTTTGCTTTTTTACGAAATTAAGAAGAAAGTTATTATTTCCAGATGAAGCGGAGGACGCGGAAATCGGCGAGTGATCACTTCACGCACACATTAACAATTATTGCTTCTTCTATGTGTACACTTACGTGCCACGCACACACGGAAACACTCAGCTGTATGTAGGAAAATAATGTTAAATATATATAGTTGTTATTACTGCCAAAATATACTGCATTTTTATTATCTTATGGATTCATGTTTTTCTTCTGTTGAGCGTCATACTCATATTAACAGTATAGGAAAATATAATTAACTAAAGAGATATTTTTCTTAATGGCTTCAGTATTCTAATAACAACAATATATGCGTATTTTAGTAAATCTTCTAAGCAGATGTTATTGTGAATTTTCCATAAAAATTACCACTTAAAAGATACCATACTTTTTCTTCATCCCAATTTACAGCAGGTAAATAATGATAATTTGGGTGTCTCAGATTTTTCTCTTATATATAATATAGTTGAGTGTTAACGTATGTGTTATAATGTACTTATAGATGTATAATTCCACACAATATACCTGTTTTTGTGTCATCGATGTATGCCCAACCATTCCTATGTGTACGCCTCTTAAACGGATAGACACACAACATGTGTATTTTTGTATCATTAATAGTTAACTGGATTGTAGCGTGACGCTTGAAATGCGTGCATGAAAACTGCGATTGAATTAAAAAATAACTTCAACTTAATACATTACAATTTTGAGTTTAATACAAATTTAATGTTGAAACGAGTGTCTTTTAACATGTTATTCTTTTTCAATATATAAAAATAACATTTAACTAAAATCTGTCAGTTTTTGAGGCTAATCTTGTAATTGTTTATAATATTAGGCCAGTTGCAATAAGTTTCGGATAGAGTTCTAGATAGTTATCTGACAGACAATGCCATAGTTTTTTTTTTTAATTTTGACTACATTTTCTATGGCATTATCTGTCAGTTAGCCTTAACTGAAACTTCTGAACTGTAAATGGGTATGTTGATAATGAAACAGCCGATAGACCATGTGAAAGAGGTATTTCTGCAAAACGGACTATCCTCGTCCATTTCAATTAAAATCTCAATTAACTCACATTAGACGAGTCTGAAGTCACGTTGTTGTTTTTTTAAGACGTTTTTGTAATCATATAGATGTTAATACTAGACTTGAAATGCAATTTTGTGCATAAAATAGTCCAAAAATATGGAAACATCAACCTACTATATAATCTGTCAAAGTTCTTCAAAAGATTTTCAACCTCATCACAACAGTGGAAGCTTAATATTCGATTGGTAAAATTTGACAGATTGGGGTAGGTTGACCTGTAGTACTTTGAGATTCACATTGATAGATACGCACAATTCGCGTTTTCTCATTTCTACACAGATTCTTCAAAGGCCAATAAACTGTTGAAACTGTAAACGAAACATGCATTTTTATTAAAGTTCCTATTGTCTTATGAATTGTAATCCAACTGCATGCAACTATAAACACGATGCACAATTTTGCATTCCTAGTTTAAATAATTCAGATGTAATATGTATCTATGTGATATTTTTGTAAGAAGTGGCTTTTGCACCGTCGCCGCTAAATGTAGATTTTACTTTAGACCGTCAAAGCCAAAATTAATTAAAACACCTTTCGATTTTCATATGTTTTACATAAATCAGGTGCTTTCAACACTTGGTTAGAAAAACTGAATTATAAATGTGTAGTTCCTATTTTGATGACGGTCTGAAGTTTTTAGTAAAAGACGTTTTAACGCTTATTCACGGCAATGAATAAGTAGAGGTAACTAGTTTCCAAGTTTTGTATGTATGTAACTAAAGTTCTGTAATAAATTGTTTGTGTAAGTATGACGGTTGACTGCACTGTTATAGAAATCTGTAATTTTAATAAATTTTGAATGAAACATTTCAATAAAATACTCTATACTTACCTATTTTATTATAATATAAAGACTGAGTTATTATTTTTATTGGTAGAATAATAAAGTAGGATACCTTCATATGTATTTATGTTTGAAATATAGTCCTCTATATTGAATAAAATTGACTCGAATATGTTGAAGTTTCGTAAGTCAATCGTCATACGCACTTTATTTGTTATAATTTTAAACAAACTAAAACAGTTTGTCTAATGTACGCTCAAACGCATCTAGAGTAGTATTTGTATTCCAAATGTGTAGTTAATGCAACTTGAATAAATAAACCATATCAAAAATGTCCATTTGTTTTGTTTTCAACATCTACGGTCTCTTGACAGATCATGCCATAGAAAAAATAAAAAGGCAAAATTAAAAACATTTCTATGGCACTATTAGTCAGATAGCTATCTAGAACTTTATCTGGGACCTGTGAAACTGGCCAAGTGTTTTAATACCCATCCAGTATTTAACTATACCAATCGTTGCTTTATTATAAGCATGCAAATTGCCTTCAGGAACCTTTAGGAATTGTTACCGACTGCGTACACCACCAGCTCGACGTCACAATAAGTAAAATGACATTCAGTTCAGTTGTTTGATAACTGTCACTCCGTGCAAGAATTATTGTGAAAAATCTAAACGAAATACATTATAAAGTGCAAGTTCTTATTTTCATTTGGACCATTTTGCTTGACTATTTCACAGAATGCAAGATAAAACCCTAGCGTTGATAATCCAGCAAGACGAGGCGATGATCTTCGCAGACAAAACTTGTAACTAAGAAGAATGCTAGCGGCCAGTTTCACAGGTTTGACAGAATAGAAAAAATTGCAAGTTCTCAAAATTTAAAAAAATGGCAATGTCTAGATAGATAGATAGATGTAGTTAGCTACAACTTTATCTGGAATCCATGAAACTGGGCGTAGGTATTGTTTTTTATAATAAAAATAAAACACAAATATTACACTACTATTTTATTATGAAAACACAATACATTATAGTTCATCTTTATTTTAACAATCAAGAAATATAGCGTCGTGTGAAAGAACCAGTACATTTTGTACTTTTAGACCGAGAGCTCGTAGTTGTCACACCTTCATTACCTCATAAAGGCTGACATTTTGTATGAAGTTTAATGATCTTGGAATATATGAAGTAGAAAAGAGTTTACTCAACTAGTTTTTGCCACTGTTAGAGTGTATTCACATATAAAAACGCCTTTATAAAATAACAAAGTTCTGACAGCGACGAGCTCTCGGCATATAATTAATTCCCGAAACATTGTTATTTTTGTACCAGTCTAAGGACACGAATACAACAATCGACAATTCGCTTATAATTATTTATTTATATCAATATTTGTTTATTATCTATCAACCTCAACACTAAGGCGACGCGAATCGCTAAAAGATACTATTTTACATGTCGCGGGAGAGCGCACCATTTCGCTGCTGACAACAAAACTAATAGAAAGAGAACAAGTAGGTTATCTACACATATAAAAACCAAAGTCCTGACTCATCAACGCAGGGCCCAAACCCGTGAACCTATAAAGCTGAAATTTTGCACAGAGGGTCATCTTAAGACTCATGCGAGATAAGAAAGGATTTTCCGAAATTCCCACGGGAACGGGAAAAAACTGAATTTTTAGTTTTACACGGGCAAAGCCGCTGGCAGAAGCTAGTGTACATACAAATGCACCGCGCACGGGTTGTATGTGTGCGCCGTAGTGTTTACGTAACGTCGCACGCACACAAACAAAATCTCGACCCGTTTCTCAGTGCGCTAGTCGAGCCTATTATTGTTTGTATGAAGATAACTTATTTGCTCTCTTTCTATTATGACAAAACGCTAACTTTTGATCGTACCAAGTACAAACTTCCTTACAATCAATTTCTGTGCCAGCTTATAAATATATAATTATATATAAAAAAAACTTAAAACTATACTTTCTAAATCCATTCAATTGTGATAAATTACATTATGCTTCAATTCAGTTTAATTTATATAACGCTATATTTTGGTGTCATATACTCCTTATTATTTAATAGTATAACAATCACGCCTTATTTGGAACTTAACAATTTATTAATAAAAGCTTAGATTTAAATAATTAATAGGTTTCATCTTACCTTTTATGAAACATTAGCTGTTTTGCCGCGGTTTCACCCGCGTCCCGTGGGAACTACTGTACCTTACCGGATAAAAAATAGTCTATTATACTCGGGGATATCACTTTCCAACAGTGAAACAATTTTCTAAATCGGTCCAGTAGTTTCGGAGCTTTAAGGGTACAAACAAACAGACTGTTGTTGACTTTATTATATTAGTACAGATAACAATTCGCTTTTGCATTTCCTTACAAATAAGTACTTGATCCGACCAAAGATAGCATATTAGAATATCTTTAACAAAACTACAACTTGTTGCATTCTCTCTCGCTAACGGCATATTCGAAGTTGAATAAATCTAATGCTATGTGCCTTGCTGACAATTCGAAACGTCACGATTTAATGTAATGTGTGAATATGGTCTAAGACCACAGTAAAAACACTGAATATTTAGTTTAAAAATTAGCTATTAATGTGCGAGAGCACTTAACTTTGATTGGCTGTTTTCTGTCCTACTTTAACTATTAAACTACTGTATTTTACACCAATATAATTCGTGTAACTGTCTACAGTGAACATTGAAAATATTGGGACCCAGTTTCACAGGTTCCAAGTAGTTATCTGACAGATACTGCCATAGAAAAGTAATACAACATTAAAAATATGGCATTATCAGTCAGTTATGTAGAAGTTTATCTGGGACTGTTAAACTGGGGTTTAATCTCCATTAACTATTACAAAAATGCAGTTGAAACGGTAACCGGGCTATCGAGCCGTTTCAAATCGCGCAGACTTAAATATTTCAATTGTACAACAAGTGATCTGTAACTAACACATGACAACTATTGATGCAGAATTCTCGCTAAATGTAATGTGTTCAACGATATTTAGACATTTATAAATAATTATAATATATAAACAACAAATACTTGAATGTATTATTTTATTTAAGCTTACACTAAACGGTAGTCATACCATCTTATGGGATTTCAAACCTTTTGAAGGTCAAAATAGAGCAACATTTTTACTCAAAAATTCAAAAGGGAACTTAGGAGATTGAAGAAAAGAGAAATTACTTAAATTTTTAGCTTTATTAAAGGTCAAACATAATATTAAATTATCAATAACACAACCTGCATATCTGTAAAGATTGTACAACTATTGAAAGACCGTCAAAAACATTACATTAGCTAACTTACTTAATATGTATCAACTTCGAATATATTCTCAAATCATTGTAAAAATACATTGTATTGTACAACAATACATTCAGTACATTTATGTGTATGTACCGCGCGGTACTGCAGTCAATTTATACGTCAGGGTTCTGTGACAGACGAAGGAATTGCTATGAGGATTTTGTGAAAGAATTTTGTATGAAAAAAGCGTTTGAAACTGTGGATAGATAGATATAACTCAGTCACCTGCCTAACCTTTTCCCATGGAGTCGGCTTCCAGTCTAATCGGATGAAGCTGAGAACCAGTATTTTACATGGAGCGACTGCCTGTCTGACCTCCACAACCCAGTTACCCGGGCAACCTGGCACCCCTTGTCAGACTTTCTGGTTTCTGACTACCCATAACGACTGCCAAAGATGTTCAAATGACGGCCGGGACCCACCAGTTTATCGTGCCTTCCGAAACACGGAAGAACTCGTTTTGACAAGTCACCCATCCACGGACCGACCGCGCCAAGCGTTGCTTCCTTATGATCGATCGATCGGCGCGGCTTTGACTTAGCCACGAGCTCTTCGACGAGATAGATATAACTCAGTATTGAATAAATAATTAAGACTTTTAATTGATTTTTGCTTTATGTATGGTTTCTCTTGGCGAATAAAGTGAGCTTTGTGGTTGCGCAGTAGAACCAAAATTGTCTACTGCGCAGCCAATCATACTAACATCTGACACACAAAGATAAAAAGTTGAAAAAATGTGAGTGCTGAACGGATTTCGATGTAACTTGGTAGTAATGGAGCTTATACATGAAAAAAGCTGAAGTTAGAAGCTTAACATAACATAATAATAAAATAAAATTTAGCACCTAACTAAAATATGAATCTACCCACAGTTTCAAACACGAGACAGCTACATTATAAGCGTCAGAATCCCGAATAGCAGCAACACCTCAATAGAGGAAAGGCACGAACAATGAAGGCTAATATCAAAATCTAATTAATTTTAGACTAAAAAAATGCGTCCAGGCGGCTCATTTAGAATAATAGTCCACTATCAACTAACATTTCAGATTTTATATAAATAAATTGATGCTAAAGGAGTGTTTAAAGAAACTTTTGGCTTATTAAAGAAATGTATCGTCCGAAGCACTTATTCAAAGATATGTATTTAACGAAGCCTGACTGAAACCCCTACGTTTAAACCGACTGGTACTGAAAAATTTACCATCACGCTGTTGTGGTCAAAGTGTTGTCTGTGGGTATATTGTCTACGGTTTTGCTCTCAATAGATTCAGGTGCACCGTTGACCTCTGTGGCAGGTTCACTCATTTCTACGTCAGTTTTCTCGTTTTCCTGAGACTTGGTGTCACTGTCCGTGGTCTCCTGGCTTGAAGTGTCCGTGGTTTCGATTTTGGAGTTGTCCGTCTGTGTGTTGTCTGGTTCGGTCTGGTCGGTGTCCGTTTGTTCGTCTGCTGATTTTGTTTCTGTCTCACCTTTCTGTTCTTGTTTGTCTGGCGGAGAAAATTAGTATGTTAAAGGCTGAGGCCAAACGAGCGTAATTTTTTGAGTCGTGAGTCGCAGAATTTCGGTTACAGAAAATCGTTACAAACAAAAAAGTTTTTTTATTTTATGCTTTTCAGTTTTCGGCTCTAAAATAAAACTATATCTTTATTAATACCCATACCCACCCACAGTGACAGTCGGGCCGACTGTTATAGTATCATCGACGTAAAAAAGCGTACGAAATTTGAAGAGTTCTCTCAATTTCTCCAGGATTCCATCATCAGATCCTGGTCTCCTTACCATGGGACCACCTGTGAAGAACACCCTTTCAAACAAAAAAAGAATTTTGAATATCGGTCCAGCCATCTTCGAGTAATCGGTGAACATACATAAAAAAAAAAAAAAAAAGAAAAAAAAAAAGATACGGTCGAATTGAGAACCTCCTCCTTTTTGGGAAGTCGGTTAAAAAAGACAACTCATTTTGCGTTGCCGTGTGAATCAAATAGGACTTTTGTATGAAACCGAATGTAGCAGATATTCTGCGACCTAAATTCTGCTACTCACAACTCACAAAATTACGCTCGTTTGGCTTCATCCTAATATGAATTATCAAGCCTCATAGTAATTGGAGACGGTTTACACTAATGAGAAAAAAAATATTAACATAAAACTTGGTAAAGGACTTTGCAAAACATAAAAAAAAATATATAATCAGGAAAATTACTAATTTTTATCATTCCAGACATAAACGTTTGTTGGCTGTCATCTGGGTATTATAATGTGTCTATTTACAAAAATATATGTGTAATTATATGTAGTTTATCAGTTGTGTTAGCACCCATAACACAAGCGAATTAATAGTTTACTATGGGGCTAACCTACCGTGTGTGAAAAGGTGTCCCGACATAGTACAAAGAGTTTTGTAAAAGGTATTTTTTTTTACATTTTAACATATAGGTTGCTGTTATTATTATGTGATATTTCCCGTGCATCGGAGAGCACGTTAATGTAGGTCCTGCGCCTTATCTCTCACCGGTGGTGTCGAATTGCCGTCCCATCGGGTTATGAGAGTGAAGGAATAGGGAGTGCACCTGTGTCTGCACAAATGCTTGTGCACTATAATATGTCCTGCGCAGCTGGCTGATCTCCTTATATGAGAACAGCCGCCGTGGCCGATAACCGACTGAAGTACATCAAAACTCACCAGTTTCATCAACTTCCATAGGCGTCTCCTTCTTTTCATCACCATTCACCTTCTGAAAGTTTATTCACAACATTATAACCACATTCCCACATTACCGGCCGGTTTTACAGAATCCCGATAAAGTGATAGATATAACTTTCTGACTGATAATGATAATGCACTTATCTGTCAGATATATATCTAGAACTTTATCTGGAACCTGTGAAACTAGCCGTACATCTCATATTATTTCTTTGCCTACATATTATTAAACTAACTTATTTCAATAATTACATCTTAATACTTTTGTACACAACACTACTATATTAGTTTTACAATAAATACTAACTACACATAAAATTGGGACAACACAACGGACATTACAACTAAAACTAATAATAAAACTAATTTACCAATACCTTTTACAAAAGTTTACAATATGCCTATACCGACGAAAAGGTCTCATCAAATAACTGTGCTGTTCTGAAGTTGGCTACTATCGATTATCTACTTTATTAATACAATAAAGAGAAAACTATTGAACCGATTTAAAAAAAAATGTGCTGCTGGGAAGTAACACTATTACCGACCAACAATAGGCTATATTTTGTCCTGGAAAAACAGCCAAATAACAGCAGCGTTAAAAATTCTAGTTTAAAATGCACGAACAAAATACTACTGCACATGGTTGAATTCAGACAGGCACAGTTATTTTATGAGAACTGCTTGGCGAAACTGAAGACAGTTAGGCTGCGCAATAGAAGTTTGAAAGTATGAATTTGTCTACTGCGCAGTTACTGAACTAACTTCAGAGTCGTCATTTCGTTTGATTCTAACCAACACCTTACTTATACTTAATAACACTTTTTACTTAATTATAAATACCCTTTATAAAACGTACATTTGCACTTGTAAAAATAAACCTTTTAGGTGACCAAAATTGGATCAAAAACATTGACTTAATTACTTCATTGTAATAGAAACTGAATCTAATACTATACAGCTGAAAATATTGTTTATTTGAACGCGGTAATCTCAGGAACTACTGGACTGATTTGGAAAATTCAGTGTTTTATGTATTTTTATTAGTTACAAGGCGTTATACAACTCTCACGTTTTTATCCGGGTGCGCAAAAAAGTTCCTACTATATGAAGGTGGTATTTAAAGTATATTTTTACAAGTTTAACAAACCAACAACAATACATATAAACCACGGAAGAGAAAGAACAAGTGGAAGTGCCCTTGAGCTGTTGCGCCGAATCGCAACACTCACTCACTCTCACGTAAATACAACCATATCCAAATTGGAGACTAATGGTCATGGCTGATTGCACCGGCACCGCTCCAACCCGGCAAATAACGTGTCATTTAAATTTGAACATTAAATTGTATGACGTATGATATATTTCATAACAACGTGAGTTGTCAGATAGGAAACCGCGCGCTGACAGCCCGCCGTCAGCTTTTTTGTTTTGACGTTATGAAATACATCATACGTCATGCGATTTAAAGTTCAAATTTAAATGACAAGTTATTTGCCGGGTTGGAGCGGTGCCGGTACAATCAGCCATGACCATTATTTTGATAAACTATAAGTAGGCGTTTACGCTTAGAATTTAAATGTCAGGAATCTTACTACAAGAAAGTTAAACACACGTTCAATACGTGTTTTAGAAAACTTTGTCAGAAGATTTTTGTAAAACAGGTGTAGAACGTGTGTTTATCTTATTTGTAGTAACACCCAAGTTGTTTTCTTTATATTTAACTGTAGAATATTTGTGAATTTGGCAATGGTTCTCGTACTGTACAGACGACAGCAGGTCAACCTACAAAAATCTGTCAAATTTTACCAATCGAACATTAATGTTCCACTATTGTGATAATCTTGAAACTCTATTGAAGAAATTTGACAGATTGTGGTAGGTTGATGTGCTGTCGTCTACGTATAAGGGCACTTGAGTCGTTTTTTTTCTTCCGTGATACAAATGTCACCGTAAGATTGGAATACTGTTAGATTACAATCTATCTCGCGAGATTGCAAACTGTCGAAATATTGTGAACCGCACCATACTGTCCGAAGGCTGTCCCTGATTGGTCGGCCTTACAATAGACCATTCTGTGTCCATGACCAATCAAAGACAGCCGTCGGAAAGTTCACAATTTAACAATCGTTAGATTATAATCTGTCTGTTCTAATAATATGTTAATTTGTAAAAAGTATGGTGCGGTCACAGTAATTCGACAGTTTGCAATTTCTCGAGATATACAGCCAGTTTCATGGGTTCCAGATAAAGTTCTAGATAACTATCTGACAGATAGAGCCATGCAAATGTTTTTAATTTGAATTACTTTTCTATGGCGTGACCTATCAGATAGATATCTATAACTCTATCTGGAACTTGTGAAACTGGCTGATATTGTAATCTAATAGTATTTAAGGTGCATGCGAAGGCCTGTTGTTGCCCATTGTCTCGCTAGATGGCGTTGAATTCAATATTCTTAGCTTTTTTTTCGATTATTGTCTAAATCGATCATTAATAAGTCGTAATTTACATTTGCATATAATTTATATTTGTATAACTATACACAATCGCCATTTAATACAGAATCTTTTATAGGCATATTTTATATAGCTGTCATTATTTCGAATTGTGAGAATTTTAGTAACGTCCAAGGAACCCAAATGTTACTATTACGACTTATTAATGATCGATTTACACAAAAATCTAAAAAAAATACTAAGAATTTTGAATGAAACACCATCTAGAGAGATAATAGGCATCGGGTGATGCATGCATGTCGTTTCCACCATAACGTGAATGCGTCGCCTGGAAGCGGGAAATTCAAATATAAAATGTTTTTATTCATGTTTTACCTAAGTTAACATTCAATATGAGACGTGATCTTATCTTTTGCGGTTATAATATACCACAAAGTAATTTCTTTTGTCCTTGTTTAACTCCGAAACTTGTTACAATTCAAATGTAACTGAATAAACTTTTTATTGCGATATATCTATACTAATATTATAAAGCTGAAGAGTTTGTTTGTTTGAACGCGCTAATCTCAGGAACTACTGGTCCGATTTGAAAAATTATTTCAGTGTTAGATAGCCCATTTATCGAGGAAGGCTATAGGCATATATTTATCCGGGTGCGCGCAGTAGTTCCCACGGGAAAGCGGGTGAAACCACTGGCAGAAGCTAGTCATAGATAAAACATGAAAAACACATTTTATATTTGAATTTCCCACTTCCAGGCGTCGCATTCACCTTAATCTTACGTTGATATAACGAATACTATGTAACAACTATTAAGAACCTAATTCCGCCGTGCCTTTTTCCTTGTAGTGTTGGAGCTCGAGGACGTTACGGAAGCGGGGGTGCGCTTTTTCTTTTTACCCTAATTTCAGGGAGGGGGGTAAACAAAAATAAGAAAGAAATCATAAAAAAAAGGATATAAAAAGCAAGTTTTTGAACTACACTGAGATTTAGCATTAAAGAAAGCTAAGATATTATATAGATAAGAGGAAAAAAATAGTATTCATATTTTTTTATCGTGTCTGACATTTGTTAGGTACAGACGACAGCACATCAAGTTACCACAATCTGTAATCGATTTTCAACGTTATCGCAATGGAGGTAGGTTAACGTTTGACTGGTAAAATTTGACAGATTCGTATACGTTGACCTGCTGTTGTCTGTACATATTGCATCTTAAAATGATAAACACATAAAGAGAGTTTGTGAGTGTGTTTTAGAGTTTTAATAACTTCTGCACGTGCAACTGGCTTTACGTATTTTGATGAAATTTGGCAGTAATATAATTTATACACCAGCACAGCATGTAAGGTACTTTTTAGGTTCCTCACGCATTAAAATATGACTACGACCGCGGTCAGGTTAAAGTAAGTTACGTTATTGCAGCCATCTAGTACGCTAGGTGCCTTATCCAGGTGCGCGGAGTAGTTGCGTTGACGGAAGCTAGTATGTTTATCTAGTAGTATATGTGGTTACCTGTGGTTTAGCATCTTGAGTGGTGTCAGCCGGCTGCGCAGTGGATGTGGAGGAGATCTCCCCCTCCTGTTCGGTGCGCGGCCGCTTGGGGGGGGCGGGCTCCTCGTCGTCCTGGGAGAGAGGCTCCGCTTTCTGTTCCGAAGTCTCGCTCTCTGGGGCTGGAGAGTCTTCTTTTGAGGATGCTGGGTCCTCCTGTAAAAATGTAGAATGGTTAAGATCTCGAAAAAGGTTATTCAAAAATCTAATTTTTTACACAGCTTAATGTTTTATTTAATTCTTGCAGTTACCACTTTTGAATTTGTTCTAGGTGGTGATTAACACTCAATCTTTCTGTGTGGAAGGAGACCTGTTCCCAGCAGTGGGATGATATAAAGGCTTATGTTGATGATGATATAAGTTTTCACAGGATCCATATAGGTTACCAACGAGGAAGTTTTAAACAGAGTAGGAACAGAGAGACAACTATTACTTGACATTGAGAACAGGAGAGGGAAGATGATAGGGCACCTTATACGTCATGACGAGTACATTAGAAACATCGTGGAAGGGAAGATTGAAGGAAAGAGGGGAAGGGGTCGTCCAAGGTACAGCTATTTCAGACAAATTAAAGAGAAGGTGAAAGTTGTGACGTATAAGGATGTTCAGAAGCTGGCACTCTATAGACAAAAATGGAAAGAGCTGCACCGACAAGAGCTAGGCTCTTAAATTAAAGAAGAATATAGGTATACGTACGACTCTGAGCACAGTGTGCTGGCCGCCGGCGGAGATGTGCACGGGTGTCCGCGCCTGCAGCGGCGGCGTGACGGCGGCGGAGGGCTCGGCGGCGTCGGCGCAGGCGCCCGTGCCCAGCTGCCCCTCCGACCCCATGCCCCACGAGTACACTTCGCCTGGATGATAAAAAAGCTTAGATATTAGGATCGGAGAGCACGTTAATGTCGGTCTCTCTCCGGTGGTGTCGGATTGCCGTCCCATCGCGCTATGAGAGTGAGGGAATAGAGTGCACCTGTGTCACATCAAATGTGCGTGCAATAATAAAATAGCGTGCAATAATAATATAAGCGCAACTGGCAGATCTATGAGAGAGCAGCCGCCGTCATCATCATCATCAGATATAGGATCGTAAAGTGCGATTAAGAATCTCCTCCTCATTTTTAAAATCGGTTAAAAATCTAGCTTGCGCCAGCGGTTTTTATTTTCTATTTGATGAAAACTATAGGTTTTATATTGAAATATTAGAGGGAAAATCAAAGGCGGAGCGCTACGATGAAAAATAGCAGTTGTATTTGTAAAGGAATCGAAAAGAACAAAAGAATACATTGACATCATGAAAAATAAATAAAAATAAGTCGCGTTCACGCTTTAGGATGCGTTCATATTTCCAACATCCCCTCTTGAACGCAACCCCATGATAGTCAGTAATTGGAGATGCTTCGGCTCTGCCAGGGCCTTGGTTTTAAACAGTCCACCAGCCGAACATCTGTGTGTTTGCTTTGGTATGATACTCTTTTCTTGAAATATTATAAATGTGACAAAATATCTAGCACCACCTAGGGACTTTTTCTGTATGGACCGGATACATCAGAATATATTGTCTCCAGAAGAACGGAAGCCCTTGTGCCAATGTTTTTTTTTTGTACGGTTGCCTGGTCACATTTTCTCCATCGGGCTCCTATACCTGAAGGCCTGAAAGCCTTTGTATGGTTCTTTACAAAATGTGAATAAATTTCCACTGAATCCTTTACGTTTGACGTCCGGAAGGATTTTGGTTCTCACCGTATACTTATGGTCACACCGGAGCTTTCCACAGCCACAACCATGTTCTGAGCTTGTGTGCACAAGTAATTACTGTATTCACATTATTTTCTACACTGCCACTGCCTTCTAAATCTGTCGTGATCAACTCACGAAGCAGTCCGACCTCTCTTGTCAAGCCTGAGTCATTGAAAGCCAAGGATCCTCCCATGTCTCTTTAGCTTTCATGGCATCGCTTTCCTGAAGGTTAACTTTTCATCGTTATCAACGCATTTCCAATGATCTTCGTGTTGCAAATAACCTTTTTACAACAAAGCTCCACGTCGCATAGTTTTCGCGATCATACAATTTTCAATATTAATTATACATTACTACCGATCCTACACTAATCGGGCGTCTGGGCCCATAACCTGATGAAAACTATTGGTTTTATATTGAAATATTAGAGGGAAAATCAAAGGCGGAGCGCTACGATGAAAAATAGCAGTTGTATTTGTAAAGGAATCGAAAAGAACAAAAGAATACATTGACATCATGAAAAAGAAATAAAAATAAGTCGCGTTCACGCTTTAGGATGCGTTCATATTTCCAACACTATTATTTCGGGTGGCTTAAGTAACTTATATAGCGTTTCTTAATAAGTGATCTCGAAAGAATTTTCTAAATCACACTAATGGTTGCTTAGATTAGCACATTCAAATAAACAAAATCTTCCATTTTATAATCATTTCGAGACAAAATAATAACAGAAAGTGTTATTGACATAGTCATTCATAACTATAATTCTATACCATGTTTTTAATCTTTTATTCAAAGTAAAAACAACTCTTCACCTTTATAATATTGGTGTGGTGATATTATGATTAGATATTATTCTTACCGGTGTCAGTGACAGCAAAGGAGTTGCTGGTGCCGGCGGCTATGCAGATGACCTTCTTGTTCTGCAGCTTGGGCACCGGCTCCAGCACCTCCGCGTCGCCTGCTCGCTCGCCCAGGCCCAACCTGCACCATACACTCACTGGCTCATTACATTATCTACATGTCGAGGATAGAGGGCGGCCCAGTATGCAGCGAAGTCAGCGCTGACTATCAATTTAGTTTGGAATCAGTAGGTAAAACGTGACAGCGTGAGGGAGTGTTAGACTTTCACTGACTAAAACACGCCGTGTTCCTTCGGGAGCCCTTTGTGTGCCAGGGACGTCACTCGCGCGAACAACCCTTGCGCCCTTGTGGCTCGGGCCTTAGTGGGTTTGTTGAAACTCTCTGAGGAGCGCGTGGGACGACGCGCTCCGCGGACGATGAGCCACCCGAAACTCACCGCCCACAGACCCACGCCTACACCGGCCGGGACTCGGCTCTCGACACCCGCCGCCCGTGCTGTCTACCAGCTCCACCGCGACGGCCGGGGTGGCCGGGGCGGACTCGCAGCCGCTCCGCCGCCTCCTTCTCTAGCATAACTGCTTCACAGAAGGAGGCGATGGCATCCCATTCCCTCTCGCCCCGCACCATGGCTTGAACTAGACGTTCTTGAGACAGGGCCATAAGTGAATAGTCAAGTATAAGGTCTACCTCAATGGTTTAGTGGTCGTAAAGTGCGACTCCCGTGCCATAGGTCTCGGTTTCGATTCCCAGGTCAAGTCGAAATAGCTTTGTGGGTTTTAGAAATTTCGTTGTGGCTGAACGCGTCGCACTCCTATGTACCAGTGCAGTCGTACCTGCCGTACTCGCAGCGTCCGATAGCGTAGACTCGGCCGGCGGCGTCCAGCGCCAGCGAGTGGTGCTGGCCGGCCGCCACGCTGCGCCACGTGCTGCTCAGCCGGCTGAACGCGTCGCACTCCTATGTACCAGTGCAGTCGTACCTGCCGTACTCGCAGCGTCCGATAGCGTAGACTCGGCCGGCGGCGTCCAGCGCCAGCGAGTGGTGCTGGCCGGCCGCCACGCTGCGCCACGTGCTGCTCAGCCGGCTGAACGCGTCGCACTCCTATGTACCAGTGCAGTCGTACCTGCCGTACTCGCAGCGTCCGATAGCGTAGACTCGGCCGGCGGCGTCCAGCGCCAGCGAGTGGTGCTGGCCGGCCGCCACGCTGCGCCACGTGCTGCTCAGCCGGCTGAACGCGTCGCACTCCTATGTACCAGTGCAGTCGTACCTGCCGTACTCGCAGCGTCCGATAGCGTAGACTCGGCCGGCGGCGTCCAGCGCCAGCGAGTGGTGCTGGCCGGCCGCCACGCTGCGCCACGTGCTGCTCAGCCGGCTGAACGCGTCGCACTCCTATGTACCAGTGCAGTCGTACCTGCCGTACTCGCAGCGTCCGATAGCGTAGACTCGGCCGGCGGCGTCCAGCGCCAGCGAGTGGTGCTGGCCGGCCGCCACGCTGCGCCACGTGCTGCTCAGCCGGCTGAACGCGTCGCACTCCTATGTACCAGTGCAGTCGTACCTGCCGTACTCGCAGCGTCCGATAGCGTAGACTCGGCCGGCGGCGTCCAGCGCCAGCGAGTGGTGCTGGCCGGCCGCCACGCTGCGCCACGTGCTGCTCAGCCGGCTGAACGCGTCGCACTCCTATGTACCAGTGCAGTCGTACCTGCCGTACTCGCAGCGTCCGATAGCGTAGACTCGGCCGGCGGCGTCCAGCGCCAGCGAGTGGTGCTGGCCGGCCGCCACGCTGCGCCACGTGCTGCTCAGCCGGCTGAACGCGTCGCACTCCTATGTACCAGTGCAGTCGTACCTGCCGTACTCGCAGCGTCCGATAGCGTAGACTCGGCCGGCGGCGTCCAGCGCCAGCGAGTGGTGCTGGCCGGCCGCCACGCTGCGCCACGTGCTGCTCAGCCGGCTGAACGCGTCGCACTCCTATGTACCAGTGCAGTCGTACCTGCCGTACTCGCAGCGTCCGATAGCGTAGACTCGGCCGGCGGCGTCCAGCGCCAGCGAGTGGTGCTGGCCGGCCGCCACGCTGCGCCACGTGCTGCTCAGCCGGCTGAACGCGTCGCACTCCTATGTACCAGTGCAGTCGTACCTGCCGTACTCGCAGCGTCCGATAGCGTAGACTCGGCCGGCGGCGTCCAGCGCCAGCGAGTGGTGCTGGCCGGCCGCCACGCTGCGCCACGTGCTGCTCAGCCGGCTGAACGCGTCGCACTCCTATGTACCAGTGCAGTCGTACCTGCCGTACTCGCAGCGTCCGATAGCGTAGACTCGGCCGGCGGCGTCCAGCGCCAGCGAGTGGTGCTGGCCGGCCGCCACGCTGCGCCACGTGCTGCTCAGCCGGCTGAACGCGTCGCACTCCTATGTACCAGTGCAGTCGTACCTGCCGTACTCGCAGCGTCCGATAGCGTAGACTCGGCCGGCGGCGTCCAGCGCCAGCGAGTGGTGCTGGCCGGCCGCCACGCTGCGCCACGTGCTGCTCAGCCGGCTGAACGCGTCGCACTCCTATGTACCAGTGCAGTCGTACCTGCCGTACTCGCAGCGTCCGATAGCGTAGACTCGGCCGGCGGCGTCCAGCGCCAGCGAGTGGTGCTGGCCGGCCGCCACGCTGCGCCACGTGCTGCTCAGCCGGCTGAACGCGTCGCACTCCTATGTACCAGTGCAGTCGTACCTGCCGTACTCGCAGCGTCCGATAGCGTAGACTCGGCCGGCGGCGTCCAGCGCCAGCGAGTGGTGCTGGCCGGCCGCCACGCTGCGCCACGTGCTGCTCAGCCGGCTGAACGCGTCGCACTCCTATGTACCAGTGCAGTCGTACCTGCCGTACTCGCAGCGTCCGATAGCGTAGACTCGGCCGGCGGCGTCCAGCGCCAGCGAGTGGTGCTGGCCGGCCGCCACGCTGCGCCACGTGCTGCTCAGCCGGCTGAACGCGTCGCACTCCTATGTACCAGTGCAGTCGTACCTGCCGTACTCGCAGCGTCCGATAGCGTAGACTCGGCCGGCGGCGTCCAGCGCCAGCGAGTGGTGCTGGCCGGCCGCCACGCTGCGCCACGTGCTGCTCAGCCGGCTGAACGCGTCGCACTCCTATGTACCAGTGCAGTCGTACCTGCCGTACTCGCAGCGTCCGATAGCGTAGACTCGGCCGGCGGCGTCCAGCGCCAGCGAGTGGTGCTGGCCGGCCGCCACGCTGCGCCACGTGCTGCTCAGCCGGCTGAACGCGTCGCACTCCTATGTACCAGTGCAGTCGTACCTGCCGTACTCGCAGCGTCCGATAGCGTAGACTCGGCCGGCGGCGTCCAGCGCCAGCGAGTGGTGCTGGCCGGCCGCCACGCTGCGCCACGTGCTGCTCAGCCGGCTGAACGCGTCGCACTCCTATGTACCAGTGCAGTCGTACCTGCCGTACTCGCAGCGTCCGATAGCGTAGACTCGGCCGGCGGCGTCCAGCGCCAGCGAGTGGTGCTGGCCGGCCGCCACGCTGCGCCACGTGCTGCTCAGCCGGCTGAACGCGTCGCACTCCTATGTACCAGTGCAGTCGTACCTGCCGTACTCGCAGCGTCCGATAGCGTAGACTCGGCCGGCGGCGTCCAGCGCCAGCGAGTGGTGCTGGCCGGCCGCCACGCTGCGCCACGTGCTGCTCAGCCGGCTGAACGCGTCGCACTCCTATGTACCAGTGCAGTCGTACCTGCCGTACTCGCAGCGTCCGATAGCGTAGACTCGGCCGGCGGCGTCCAGCGCCAGCGAGTGGTGCTGGCCGGCCGCCACGCTGCGCCACGTGCTGCTCAGCCGGCTGAACGCGTCGCACTCCTATGTACCAGTGCAGTCGTACCTGCCGTACTCGCAGCGTCCGATAGCGTAGACTCGGCCGGCGGCGTCCAGCGCCAGCGAGTGGTGCTGGCCGGCCGCCACGCTGCGCCACGTGCTGCTCAGCCGGCTGAACGCGTCGCACTCCTATGTACCAGTGCAGTCGTACCTGCCGTACTCGCAGCGTCCGATAGCGTAGACTCGGCCGGCGGCGTCCAGCGCCAGCGAGTGGTGCTGGCCGGCCGCCACGCTGCGCCACGTGCTGCTCAGCCGGCTGAACGCGTCGCACTCCTATGTACCAGTGCAGTCGTACCTGCCGTACTCGCAGCGTCCGATAGCGTAGACTCGGCCGGCGGCGTCCAGCGCCAGCGAGTGGTGCTGGCCGGCCGCCACGCTGCGCCACGTGCTGCTCAGCCGGCTGAACGCGTCGCACTCCTATGTACCAGTGCAGTCGTACCTGCCGTACTCGCAGCGTCCGATAGCGTAGACTCGGCCGGCGGCGTCCAGCGCCAGCGAGTGGTGCTGGCCGGCCGCCACGCTGCGCCACGTGCTGCTCAGCCGGCTGAACGCGTCGCACTCCTATGTACCAGTGCAGTCGTACCTGCCGTACTCGCAGCGTCCGATAGCGTAGACTCGGCCGGCGGCGTCCAGCGCCAGCGAGTGGTGCTGGCCGGCCGCCACGCTGCGCCACGTGCTGCTCAGCCGGCTGAACGCGTCGCACTCCTATGTACCAGTGCAGTCGTACCTGCCGTACTCGCAGCGTCCGATAGCGTAGACTCGGCCGGCGGCGTCCAGCGCCAGCGAGTGGTGCTGGCCGGCCGCCACGCTGCGCCACGTGCTGCTCAGCCGGCTGAACGCGTCGCACTCCTATGTACCAGTGCAGTCGTACCTGCCGTACTCGCAGCGTCCGATAGCGTAGACTCGGCCGGCGGCGTCCAGCGCCAGCGAGTGGTGCTGGCCGGCCGCCACGCTGCGCCACGTGCTGCTCAGCCGGCTGAACGCGTCGCACTCCTATGTACCAGTGCAGTCGTACCTGCCGTACTCGCAGCGTCCGATAGCGTAGACTCGGCCGGCGGCGTCCAGCGCCAGCGAGTGGTGCTGGCCGGCCGCCACGCTGCGCCACGTGCTGCTCAGCCGGCTGAACGCGTCGCACTCCTATGTACCAGTGCAGTCGTACCTGCCGTACTCGCAGCGTCCGATAGCGTAGACTCGGCCGGCGGCGTCCAGCGCCAGCGAGTGGTGCTGGCCGGCCGCCACGCTGCGCCACGTGCTGCTCAGCCGGCTGAACGCGTCGCACTCCTATGTACCAGTGCAGTCGTACCTGCCGTACTCGCAGCGTCCGATAGCGTAGACTCGGCCGGCGGCGTCCAGCGCCAGCGAGTGGTGCTGGCCGGCCGCCACGCTGCGCCACGTGCTGCTCAGCCGGCTGAACGCGTCGCACTCCTATGTACCAGTGCAGTCGTACCTGCCGTACTCGCAGCGTCCGATAGCGTAGACTCGGCCGGCGGCGTCCAGCGCCAGCGAGTGGTGCTGGCCGGCCGCCACGCTGCGCCACGTGCTGCTCAGCCGGCTGAACGCGTCGCACTCCTATGTACCAGTGCAGTCGTACCTGCCGTACTCGCAGCGTCCGATAGCGTAGACTCGGCCGGCGGCGTCCAGCGCCAGCGAGTGGTGCTGGCCGGCCGCCACGCTGCGCCACGTGCTGCTCAGCCGGCTGAACGCGTCGCACTCCTATGTACCAGTGCAGTCGTACCTGCCGTACTCGCAGCGTCCGATAGCGTAGACTCGGCCGGCGGCGTCCAGCGCCAGCGAGTGGTGCTGGCCGGCCGCCACGCTGCGCCACGTGCTGCTCAGCCGGCTGAACGCGTCGCACTCCTATGTACCAGTGCAGTCGTACCTGCCGTACTCGCAGCGTCCGATAGCGTAGACTCGGCCGGCGGCGTCCAGCGCCAGCGAGTGGTGCTGGCCGGCCGCCACGCTGCGCCACGTGCTGCTCAGCCGGCTGAACGCGTCGCACTCCTATGTACCAGTGCAGTCGTACCTGCCGTACTCGCAGCGTCCGATAGCGTAGACTCGGCCGGCGGCGTCCAGCGCCAGCGAGTGGTGCTGGCCGGCCGCCACGCTGCGCCACGTGCTGCTCAGCCGGCTGAACGCGTCGCACTCCTATGTACCAGTGCAGTCGTACCTGCCGTACTCGCAGCGTCCGATAGCGTAGACTCGGCCGGCGGCGTCCAGCGCCAGCGAGTGGTGCTGGCCGGCCGCCACGCTGCGCCACGTGCTGCTCAGCCGGCTGAACGCGTCGCACTCCTATGTACCAGTGCAGTCGTACCTGCCGTACTCGCAGCGTCCGATAGCGTAGACTCGGCCGGCGGCGTCCAGCGCCAGCGAGTGGTGCTGGCCGGCCGCCACGCTGCGCCACGTGCTGCTCAGCCGGCTGAACGCGTCGCACTCCTATGTACCAGTGCAGTCGTACCTGCCGTACTCGCAGCGTCCGATAGCGTAGACTCGGCCGGCGGCGTCCAGCGCCAGCGAGTGGTGCTGGCCGGCCGCCACGCTGCGCCACGTGCTGCTCAGCCGGCTGAACGCGTCGCACTCCTATGTACCAGTGCAGTCGTACCTGCCGTACTCGCAGCGTCCGATAGCGTAGACTCGGCCGGCGGCGTCCAGCGCCAGCGAGTGGTGCTGGCCGGCCGCCACGCTGCGCCACGTGCTGCTCAGCCGGCTGAACGCGTCGCACTCCTATGTACCAGTGCAGTCGTACCTGCCGTACTCGCAGCGTCCGATAGCGTAGACTCGGCCGGCGGCGTCCAGCGCCAGCGAGTGGTGCTGGCCGGCCGCCACGCTGCGCCACGTGCTGCTCAGCCGGCTGAACGCGTCGCACTCCTATGTACCAGTGCAGTCGTACCTGCCGTACTCGCAGCGTCCGATAGCGTAGACTCGGCCGGCGGCGTCCAGCGCCAGCGAGTGGTGCTGGCCGGCCGCCACGCTGCGCCACGTGCTGCTCAGCCGGCTGAACGCGTCGCACTCCTATGTACCAGTGCAGTCGTACCTGCCGTACTCGCAGCGTCCGATAGCGTAGACTCGGCCGGCGGCGTCCAGCGCCAGCGAGTGGTGCTGGCCGGCCGCCACGCTGCGCCACGTGCTGCTCAGCCGGCTGAACGCGTCGCACTCCTATGTACCAGTGCAGTCGTACCTGCCGTACTCGCAGCGTCCGATAGCGTAGACTCGGCCGGCGGCGTCCAGCGCCAGCGAGTGGTGCTGGCCGGCCGCCACGCTGCGCCACGTGCTGCTCAGCCGGCTGAACGCGTCGCACTCCTATGTACCAGTGCAGTCGTACCTGCCGTACTCGCAGCGTCCGATAGCGTAGACTCGGCCGGCGGCGTCCAGCGCCAGCGAGTGGTGCTGGCCGGCCGCCACGCTGCGCCACGTGCTGCTCAGCCGGCTGAACGCGTCGCACTCCTATGTACCAGTGCAGTCGTACCTGCCGTACTCGCAGCGTCCGATAGCGTAGACTCGGCCGGCGGCGTCCAGCGCCAGCGAGTGGTGCTGGCCGGCCGCCACGCTGCGCCACGTGCTGCTCAGCCGGCTGAACGCGTCGCACTCCTATGTACCAGTGCAGTCGTACCTGCCGTACTCGCAGCGTCCGATAGCGTAGACTCGGCCGGCGGCGTCCAGCGCCAGCGAGTGGTGCTGGCCGGCCGCCACGCTGCGCCACGTGCTGCTCAGCCGGCTGAACGCGTCGCACTCCTATGTACCAGTGCAGTCGTACCTGCCGTACTCGCAGCGTCCGATAGCGTAGACTCGGCCGGCGGCGTCCAGCGCCAGCGAGTGGTGCTGGCCGGCCGCCACGCTGCGCCACGTGCTGCTCAGCCGGCTGAACGCGTCGCACTCCTATGTACCAGTGCAGTCGTACCTGCCGTACTCGCAGCGTCCGATAGCGTAGACTCGGCCGGCGGCGTCCAGCGCCAGCGAGTGGTGCTGGCCGGCCGCCACGCTGCGCCACGTGCTGCTCAGCCGGCTGAACGCGTCGCACTCCTATGTACCAGTGCAGTCGTACCTGCCGTACTCGCAGCGTCCGATAGCGTAGACTCGGCCGGCGGCGTCCAGCGCCAGCGAGTGGTGCTGGCCGGCCGCCACGCTGCGCCACGTGCTGCTCAGCCGGCTGAACGCGTCGCACTCCTATGTACCAGTGCAGTCGTACCTGCCGTACTCGCAGCGTCCGATAGCGTAGACTCGGCCGGCGGCGTCCAGCGCCAGCGAGTGGTGCTGGCCGGCCGCCACGCTGCGCCACGTGCTGCTCAGCCGGCTGAACGCGTCGCACTCCTATGTACCAGTGCAGTCGTACCTGCCGTACTCGCAGCGTCCGATAGCGTAGACTCGGCCGGCGGCGTCCAGCGCCAGCGAGTGGTGCTGGCCGGCCGCCACGCTGCGCCACGTGCTGCTCAGCCGGCTGAACGCGTCGCACTCCTATGTACCAGTGCAGTCGTACCTGCCGTACTCGCAGCGTCCGATAGCGTAGACTCGGCCGGCGGCGTCCAGCGCCAGCGAGTGGTGCTGGCCGGCCGCCACGCTGCGCCACGTGCTGCTCAGCCGGCTGAACGCGTCGCACTCCTATGTACCAGTGCAGTCGTACCTGCCGTACTCGCAGCGTCCGATAGCGTAGACTCGGCCGGCGGCGTCCAGCGCCAGCGAGTGGTGCTGGCCGGCCGCCACGCTGCGCCACGTGCTGCTCAGCCGGCTGAACGCGTCGCACTCCTATGTACCAGTGCAGTCGTACCTGCCGTACTCGCAGCGTCCGATAGCGTAGACTCGGCCGGCGGCGTCCAGCGCCAGCGAGTGGTGCTGGCCGGCCGCCACGCTGCGCCACGTGCTGCTCAGCCGGCTGAACGCGTCGCACTCCTATGTACCAGTGCAGTCGTACCTGCCGTACTCGCAGCGTCCGATAGCGTAGACTCGGCCGGCGGCGTCCAGCGCCAGCGAGTGGTGCTGGCCGGCCGCCACGCTGCGCCACGTGCTGCTCAGCCGGCTGAACGCGTCGCACTCCTATGTACCAGTGCAGTCGTACCTGCCGTACTCGCAGCGTCCGATAGCGTAGACTCGGCCGGCGGCGTCCAGCGCCAGCGAGTGGTGCTGGCCGGCCGCCACGCTGCGCCACGTGCTGCTCAGCCGGCTGAACGCGTCGCACTCCTATGTACCAGTGCAGTCGTACCTGCCGTACTCGCAGCGTCCGATAGCGTAGACTCGGCCGGCGGCGTCCAGCGCCAGCGAGTGGTGCTGGCCGGCCGCCACGCTGCGCCACGTGCTGCTCAGCCGGCTGAACGCGTCGCACTCCTATGTACCAGTGCAGTCGTACCTGCCGTACTCGCAGCGTCCGATAGCGTAGACTCGGCCGGCGGCGTCCAGCGCCAGCGAGTGGTGCTGGCCGGCCGCCACGCTGCGCCACGTGCTGCTCAGCCGGCTGAACGCGTCGCACTCCGTCGGCGTGAATATCGCCGTCTTGCGCTTCTCGCCTGTTATACCTGGAAATAAACCACTTAATTAGGATTGAGATTCTTCTGTGAAGCAGTTATGCTGGAGAAGGAGGCGGCGGTTCCACGCGTTCCTCAGAGAGTGTCAGCGCTCCCCTGCGGGGCCCACTAGGGCCAGAGCCACAAGGCCGCAAGGGTTGTTCGAAAGAGTTACCGCGGCCCTGGCACACAAAGGGCTCCCGAAGGAACACGGTGGGTTTTAGTCAGTAAAAGTCTGACACTCCCTTCCGCTGTCACCCACAGCGGGAGGGGTCATACTGATGATTTCCCATCGATATATAAAAAAAAGAACTCCGTTACGTGACGATAATAAACTGATAAAGTTATAAGTAAAGAGAGGTGTTGTCATACCGAGCTGTCCGTAGTTGTTGAGTCCCCAGGCGAACATCTTGTCGTTGGTGTCGAGCACGAAGGTGGCGTGGTAGCCCGCCCACACGCGGCTGCCGCCCGCCTTCAGCGTCACCTTCGACGGCACCAGCAGCGCACCTACACAGTAACACTACTTCTTATTTAACTTGAATGCGACCGTCTGCTGTTGCCCATTGTCCCACTAGATGGCGTTAAATTCAAGATTCTTAGTTTTTTTTTCAGATTTTTGTCTAGAGAATAGCCGCCGTGGTCGACATTTCTAGGACGCTATCATTAGTATCTATACTTATAATAAATCTGTAGAGAGGTCAATTCTGTGCATGCAATATATTTCCAAAATAACTATCATGGGTTGATTAAGGATCGATACTGATGCCAAAATTACAATCAATAAAATTTGTGTCTGTCTGTCTGTCTGTATAACCGTTATAGAAACAAAAACTACTCGATGGATATTAACGAAACTTGGCACAATTATTTTTCATACTCCTGAGCTGGTTATAATTATAATATACTTTGCATCACGCTAAAATCAATACTCAATACTCAATTCTTTATTATCAATAGAGGCAGAGCAGTGAAGTTTCAGATCTTTGATTTTGACGAGCCGTTATCGCTGGCATAAGCGACATGATCTGCGAAGGAAGTCACTGGCAGAAGCTAGTAGACAATAAGCGTAGTGTACATACTGAAGCCCTGCCTCGCGTCCCTGGTGGCGGAGCGCTGCGACAGGCGGCCCAGCTGGCCCTGCTCGCCGCACCCCATCGTGTACACGCCGCCTGACGACTGCGAACGTATGAATATTATATACTAAAATTATAAAACTGTTTGTTTGTATGTTTGAACGCGCTAATCTCAGGAACTACTGGACCGATTTGAAAAATTCTTTCAGTGTTAGATAGCCCATTTATCGAGGAAGGCTACTTCTTATCCGGGTCCGCGCAGTAGTTCCCACGGGAAAGCGGGTAAAACCGCTGGCGGAAGCTAGTATTACTATAAATTATTGTGACTTTATTTTTTATAAATATATTTTAATAATTTGTGGATGAGAATTGGTTGACCCCAAAAGCGCAAGTTCACCAACAATATAAGCATGTTTTTCTTCAAACAGTTGTTTAATATCAAAATTGAACATGAAAATCCATAGTAAAGAGTTGTTTTAAGATAAGTGATGTTTTTGATGCTGGTGAACTCGATCTATTTTATATTCGTTAAGACTAATATTAAGACACTCATTTGGTCTGTGGCATTTTTGCATTATTTTGAATGACTAAATTACTCAATTTTAAATAAATATCCGTTAATGAAAGTTGCTGAATCTAACTTGGGCTCAAGCCATATTGAAATCAAAAAGCATTTATTCAGAGTAGGCTGAAAACAGCACTTTTTGAACGTCAAAATTACATGAGACAGCTTCAAAAACGTCCTCCCTTCACCACTTCCTGTGTGTTTTTATTAGGAAGAAATCGTTATTGTGCAATGATATTTAAGTAAACAGATATGTTAAAGTTGCGCAAAAAGTGAAGATTAGAAAACGTCCTAATGGGGCGTGCAAGTGTCAAAGTGGCGCTAGCGTGTTACNACAGTTTTAATTTGATTTAGTGCCGAAAAGGTTCTGTGTGGCAGGTTTTGTTGAACAAACTGACATTTTAAGCTGGGAATCATTAGATTGGAATTCTAGTGAATGCTATAATGGGGCGTGCAAGTGTCAAAGTGGCGCTAGCGTGTTAAGGACCATTAACAAAACAGTTTTGTATGGAAATTCGCGATTAAAGTTAATTATTAAGAAATTGCCTTAGTGTTGTGTACCAGAATGTATGGAAGCTGGAGGCCACCGCTTTCCTCGAGATAATAAACTAAAAAAATTGGGGCTCAAAGCCATAAAGCGAGTAAAATTTGAACCTAAAAGCAGGGCGAGGGGGTGTCATAAACATTTTAAGGAAATTGACTATGAAAAGATTAATAAATACTCAGGTATGTATTTAAAGTGATTACATTGAATACAACTAGGTCATCAACAACAATTCCCCCTTATTTGTTCGTAAAACACGCATAACCTATAAAAGAAAAACTGCCCATAATACACAAACAAACTAATGAATGGCCTTCTCATCAATGAATCGTCCGTGAATCAATGAATCGTCCTTCCGTATCTCATTCAGGTCACCCGCCCGCCCCGCACCAACTCACAATTTGACTTTACTTTGACTCTGACAGTTTTTGATGACATCTGTCATAGGTTCTTAGCGCACTGGCGCCATCTAGATAAGCTTTCACTTGCACGCCCCATTGGGACGTATTGGTGGCTTGAATAATGTTTGTTTACATTAACGCGCATTTGACTACATCTAGCTGTCACTTTTCTTCTTATTGGTTTTATCAAGCTATCCTTTTTACTTGTACAGAAATGTAATGTGTGAATAAAAAGCGTGTATGTGTGCTGTCTCTCGACGCGGAACACTTTTTTCTTTCTGTTATTATATCTGTTTATTAGAATATCATTGTTATTGTGTAAAATGAAAGGTTGTTGGTACATACGGAGAGTATAACGAGATGGTCGCCGCCGGAGGCGATGGCGACGGCGGTCTCGCCGATGTCCACGTGCACGGGCTCGCGGCACGACTTGCCCTCGCGGCCCCGCACCACCAGCCCCATGCTGCCGTGAGAGTCCTATACAAGATAATAATATGCATTATTGAAGAATTTTCAGTGATATTTCAGTTATTATGTATTTCTTGATTTTGATGCCTGACCCAGTCAAGCTCTTTCCCAATTATGTTCAGGTCGGCTTTCAGTCTAACTGGATGCCGCTGAGAACTGTTATTTATTATATGAAGCGACTGTCTGTTTGCCCTTCACAGTCTAGTTAGACCTACCAAATGATGCCTTTTGAAAATACGGAAGTCATGAGAAGATGGTCACTCATCCACAGACCGATCGCGCCAAGCGTTGCTTAACCTTACGATCGGTCGAAATGTGCGGCTTTGAGGTAGCCACAAGCTCTTTGAGATGTAAATAAGTAGGCTACTGACCCGGAAAGCCCCCCAGGCATAGACATCTCCGGTGTCTAGCAGCGCGGCGGAGTGCGAGTCGCCGGCCGCCACGGCCACGGCAGGCGCGGGCAGCGCCACGGCGGCCGGCGCGCCCTCCTCGCCGTCGCCCGACGTCGCGCGGCCTAGCGCTCCCTCGTCGTTGCATCCGAATGTCCATACCTACGGAGAATACAGATATTACTGATGCTGTTCAATAACTTTTTGAATAAAGGACTAATACCCAATTTCACCAAGATCCCATATACTGCCATCTAAATATGAGATTCTTGACCTAAAAGCTGCCCTTAACCAGCCCCTGAGAAACATGTTTTTTCACCCACATTCTGACCCCTAACGGTTGGTGAAAACGCTACTGTCTTCTAATGGTCCCCCAAACCATTTCAGGGGATCCCGTAATTAAGGGGCTGTTGGTGGCATAAGACTGGGTTGCTTGATTTAACTTTAACTATAACCTTAATCTAACATTAACCAGCTGTGAAATGACCGCCCATTGGTCAAATTTTCGACGTGACAGTGGTATGACCAATGAGCGACCATTTCACAGCCGGTTAAGGTTAAATCAAGCAACCCAGTCTTATGCCTAATTTCACCAACAGTTTAATTGAAAAACCCCTTATTTAAAAAAAATAATATAGAGCAAATTGTATAAACAACAATGTTATCATGTTTTTCTTTACTTCAGTAAAATATCATAAAATCAATATTCCATGATTGTTAACCACAGATGAAACCATGCAACAACTCAAATCCAATAAGATTATAACAAGTAGCATAGCTTTATTGTTAAGAAACATGTAAATAAATACCATAATGTATGTTATTTACCTTCCCGCTGCTGTCTAGAGCAATAGTGTGCATGCCCCCTGCATACACATCTACTATTTTGTCACCTAAAGCTGTGACATATTTGAATCTGAAACAAAATGTTTTAGGTTACTATTGAATACCTATACGATATTCTTTTAAATAGAAGTTAAAGAAAATCATAGAAAAAACTCCTTGCTCAGATTTTAAAAATTACTAGCTTCCGCCAGAGGTTTCACCCGCTTTTCCGTGGGAACTACTGCGCGCACCCGGATAAAAAGTAGCCTATAACCTTCCTCGATAAATGGCCTATCTAACACTGAAAGATTTTTTCAAATCGGACCAGTAGATCCTGAGATTAGCGCGTTCAAACAAACAAACTCTTCAGCTTTATAATATTAGTATAGAAGTATAGATAACAAAAAATAATCAGAAAATTGCATTTTAAAAATAAATTCAATCACTTTCAATTTTTAGAGAAAAATATGCCTATTGCACAGCTAAACATGTCACTTTGGAATGTTTAAATTATTTTGGATATACTGTATCATCTTATTGGACTGTGTCAAAGCAATTGAAATTATTTTTAAAATATAACTCTCTGCTTCCAACATAGTTAAATAGATGAATGACCTCCTTTTTTGAAATCAGTTAAGCGTGATAATAAACTTACTTGGTGGCCTCAATGACATCTTCACCGAGTCCGAGCTGACCAACATCTCCCTGTCCGCAGGCTAACACACGCCCCCTCTTCTTGGGGGCCGATGGAATCTCCCATTGAATCGCTGCACAAACAATAAGTTTATTTTATTAATACATTCAAATTTTTGTGTTTTTGTTTGAATTTATTTATATGGAATAATACATATTCTTTTGATTATTATATTATAACAAAAAAAATATTTCTTGGTGCCCATTTAATGTGTCAAGATAGCTGCAATTATTATATTCTCAAAGATACTTCAACCATGACATGCCAAAAATTAAGCTTTTTATTTTAAATAGGAACAAAAAAACTAACTATGAGAAGTTTCAGACTTTTACTGGTTTTTATTTTAACTGAGATCTTATGAGTACAGATAAGTTGAGAACTAACTAGGTAACGAAATTATAATCTATTAAAAGAATTGATCTCATGTTATCTAAACATTACAATTTGTCAATGTGTCATTGATTTTCATTTGCATAATATTTTAGTCAGATGTAGGTGGTTAACACATTTTGTATCCATTTTTGGTTTGTCTAAGATCATAAAGTATGTATTTGATGTTGATGTTTGACAGAATTTTTAATAGCCAAGAAAAGATCAAATAAATTCATTGACACTGTATAATTTTAAAGCATTTTAAATTAGTGATGAAAATAGTTTGTCCCACCATTTGTGTATTATTCAATAACTGGTCAAATGCAAGTCGGGCAAATCTGGTCTGGTCTGGTCAAATGCAAGAAATTTGACAGATTGTGGTAACTCGATGTGCTGTCGTCTGTACCTGAAAAGCTTATTTCAAATACAGACGCCAGCACATCAACCTACCTCAATCTGTCAAATTTTGTCAATGGATTTTCAACCTTATCACAATAGTGGTAGGTTAATGTTTGACTGCAAAATTTTTACCCATTCAGGTAAATTGACTTACTGGTGTCCGTGTTCATACCAAATCAAAGATCATAAGTGGGATCGTGATTTAGTATTATTGACTTATCATTTAGACCTAGGAAATTATGCAGACATAGTGCGAAATGATTTCATGCCTGACTAGGTATTCAAATTTGAGGTCATTCTTATCAAATATGATGACTTAAATAATATAAAAAAGAGATATGACATAATCTCTTATGTGCTTAGATCATTTCGTTGGTTGAATATGTGTCAATAGTTTTTCTATATGGTTTTGTTAGTAATAAATCTTATCTTATTTTTATTGAATGCTGTTTATTATTTCAAATTATATTTATGTACACCATAAAGAGATAGCTTAAGAAGTCGGTTAAAATTAGTGATTGGTTGGGAATAAACTTGATAAAGTGTTTTACAGTCATTTTTCTTTTGCGCTTATTAAATAATTATTTTACTTATGAGGTGTGCAAGATGAATGATATGAGATAAATTGCGTGATAAGTCAAATACGATGCAATTTTATCTTTTAGGATAAACTGTCTAGATTGTGTCATCATATTTTAAGATTATACTCGTATTCTTAAGACTAGTATAGACGACAGCAGGCCATCCTACACAAATATCATCAAATTTTACCAATCAAACATTAACCATCCACTGTTGTGATAAAGTTGAAAATCTATTGCAGAAATTTGACAGATAGTGGTAGCTTTATGTGCTGTCGTCTGTACAAATAGTTTGTTACATAAATACATAAAGCAAATAAGATATAATGTTTGGATGGGATACTTTTGTGAGATATCATTACATGGTAATCTTTATTGTTTTTTTGTAAGGTCAAGGTTATTTTGCTTTTAAATATTTGTTTAGTTATTCATTTCATCGGAGCTCGAGTTTAATGATGGTGAAATAAATAAAATTATTATTATTTTTGTAGGTTGAAGTATCTTTTGCTTGATTCTAACTTTGTTATCTATGATAAAGAATGGGCGGGAAACTAATCATGTTTTATAAAACAATAAACATTGCATATTTTGTTTGAGTTACCTAAATTAAGTGAAAATAAAAACTTGATGTATTTTAGACTGAATTGAAGTTAAAGAGTGCAAATTCAAATGCAAATGTATGATTCCAATTTTGTAAAAACATCATGGCGTTTTGAATGCAAATCTCTATGGTATAGCTGCACACTAACTGCAGTACCCAATACTAATGACACACTAATGACCTTTTTCTATCAACATTAGCTAATTTTATACCAAACTACAATAATCAACACATACGTATTCACATTTTTGGCTGTACATTTTGTACAAATTGGTCACAGTTATTTACAGAATACACCAATTTGTGAAAATACGATTGTAAATACGGCGAACCTTCGACCAAACCGAATAACCTCAAAAATATTCCATTCGTACGCGACGCTTACATAACCAACGCGATATTTACGCATAAACACGCTTCCAAATGACCAAACATAGCTACCCAAGTCTCATTTCAAGTACAGTTAGGTTGTAAACACAAAAAAAGAACTTCTAAGGCAGCAGTTCGCGCCTTTCGTTTCCCGCCATTGCGTTTGACAGGTCATTGACATGGGCAAAAATGTAAAGAAAACAATTGCAGAATGCCTTTACAAGAACTCACCTCCACGTTTTTTCTTGTTTTTGGCTCCCGTGGCCGCCGTAGCGGCGGATGATTTAGATGCAGCACGTTTAGTGCCTCGCGCCGCCGGCATTATGCCTGCAATATTGCAACCAACGCGTCAATAAACACAGCACAGCGCGGCAAAACACCCCGACTTGATGGCTTCGCTCCGATGACGTTTTAACTACTTTTGTAATCGCATTAGCGCCTTATTTCCACATCGGCTGCATCTGCATCAATTACAAGGCTGCGGCCTCATAGATTTATGCAAAGCGCAGATAGGTTATATTATGCATTTGTATAGGCACTGCACAGGGAACCAAACAACGCGTCTGTACCATACGGCGAAGCGTGGGCCGACGCCAGAATCATTTACTTACAGTTTTATAATTAATTTTTATGCGGCACCACGAATAATAATTTACAGATAGCACTTTTGAACAAGAGATGACGTATTAATTTTAACACTACGAATCTCGCACATCTCCCTCCGCTTGCTTCGCTTGGCCCGAGTGACGTAATCACGTGAATCGGAATCAGTCATTCGACAATCGAAATGTCACATTTCGAATGGTGAAATGCCGTCATTAGTAATGTTCAAAACTTTTTATCAAATTGAAAATATTAAAACTTACTACAGAAAATATAAAAAATAACTAAAGCAATATGTTTATATCAAATTTTCTTCTATATTTGTAAATTTTGATGATATGTGTTATTCGATTTCGTAAATATAATCGATTCTAAAAGACAGTGGCTCTTTCCTATGCACCATAGACTAAACTATCTAGAAAGTTTTTAAGAAATGTGTTGCCACATATTTATTTTAAATTAACTCTAAATTTTCCAATGAGATTTATTTTCAGATTTTTAATTTAATTTAAGGTGCATGCGACCACTAGAAGCGGGAAATTCAAATATAAAATGGTTTTTTCATGTTTTACCTAAGTTAACATTCAATATGAGGCGTGATCTTATGATTGGCGGTTATAATATCCCACAAAGTAATTTCTGATGTCCTTGTTTAACTCCGAAACTTACTCTGTAAAAAAAAACTCTGTAAAAAACGTTTTATTGCGCAATAAAACGTTTTTTACAGAGTTATTTAATTTGTAAGAAGTTTCGGAGTTCCCGCTTCTAGTCGTCGCATTCACCTTAATGAGTGCAGTATGTACGTCGGAAATAACTTGAACAATATTGAGACTGTAGAGCGTAGCCAAGAGATAAAAGTTTAGAAGAGGGCTTCTTACCCACTTACTTATTTCAAAGTTCGATTACACTATTTACATTACAGTACAGGTCTCGCAAAACTCGATGCTCCAAAACCAAATTCCTCGCTTAAGGAAGCGCATGTGTGCGCCATACGCGTACTTCCTCTTCCTACCCCGCAGCAACTTGCGCAATGCAGTGACGACAAAAAGTTTCGCGCGAACTATAAAACATGGGGCTTTTAATTTTGTACTAAATGTTAAAATGATTTATGCTCTCAATTGTAAATTATATTTTATAGTAATTTTCCTAGTATCATTTACTAGCAGTTAAGATTTAGAAGATTGGTAGTACCGTGTTGCATCTGAAAATGGCGTTTCTACTGGCGTGCATTAAAATATAAGTACCCCAATATCTACTATTAACTAATCCATGCGAGCATTTAGTCAGTAAATTATTAGTTGTTGTTTGCAAAAATACAAGAAAAAAATAATTGATGGAAAATGAAAGATTTTAGGGTAAAATGTACCCATATTTTCAGTTTCCTTGAAATCTTAAGTGGCAACATTCGTAAGTGCAATCAACTTCTATAAGTCTATGGTCCAAATGACGCGCCGCGCGCCTGGCGCCTAATCGCGCTATCTATAGATTAGATAGGTAGGTAGAGTGGGAATATGGATCGAATGTAATTTTAGCAGAAATCAATGCAGCGCGCATGCTTGCAATTTAAATAACCGGGTTCATAGACATTGGACTATTATTTGAATGACTTAGCAGCACGATAAGAACTTAAATAAAATCCTTACAAACAAAAGTAGCGAGTAACTTTAGTAGGTAAGTACCTACTTGAGCATTTTCAAAATAAAAGCTTCACGGGGGTAACAGAGTGTATTTAAATAAAGCTACAGACCTCCCACGTTGTTTCTTTGTTTCCCTGATCGGCCTAAATGATTTTATATGAAGTTATTTTGGGCTGAAAAGTAGGCACAATTTACGTTTGACGTCAGGAAAGTTTTCCTCAGGTTTGCGTCACACGCGTGAAACGGGATAAACAAACGGGAATACGTTTACTCTCGAACGAGATAGATGGCGCTGTAATCGGAAAGTGTAACAAGTAATTTTTAGTTTTTCCGTAAGAAATCCTGTAGTATTGGAAACTTTGACAGTATACTGTCTAGAAATTATGAATTTTAAATTATATGTTATTTATAATTTAGTAAAGGCTTTTAGGTGGGTTGTGCAGGTAAATTGATCGTACTTTCATAGATTGCTCTTTGCTGATGAACTCTGCCTGTACTTTTAGTAAAATTGAAGGAGGCTCTATCAAGATAGCTGATAAGAAAAGTTGGAACGGGGTAGTACCAAAAGTGTGGTGACCGTTTATTCTAACTTCCGATGTTGAAATGAGTAGGCCTATGTCGCACTTAAAATATCTAAGATTCACTGTTCCCCGCGGAACAATTTCCAGCACCCGGTTAAAAAGTAGCCTATTACTTTTTCAGGCTCTAAGTAGATTAATTTGTGTACAAATATTTAAAAACAAACGGGGTGCAGGTTAGAAAATAAAATTAAAATTAATATAGTGGTTGGTACTGGGGTGAATAAAAATGAAGACAATGATTTGAATCGTACACGCAGCCCCGGATCTAGGGGGGGGCAAGCCGGGGCCTATGCCCCGGGCGGCAAGTTCAGGGGGCGGCCAAATGCATTATTTAGAAAGGAACAGTGGCGGCGCTAGATGTCGGCGACGTCGGCGACCGCCGACGGCCTCGCAGAAAAATTCTTTATTTAACTATTTATTTTCGTTTCGCCAATCATGTTTAATCCTCGAAATTATAAAAAATTTCGCGCTCGCTTCGCTCGCGCATTCATATTATATATTGCCTGCGGCTTACGATAGCGACAATTTCAGCTTTTCAATATGAGTAGGTAGGATTCATTTTCAAAATTATACAAACTGACAAAATAAAACACATTCGTCCCGCTCGCGCCCTTTTCGACGTTTACACGTCGAGCTGGACAAAAAAATTCGCGCTCGCTGCGCTCGCGCTATTATCATTTTTCCTTTGTCTTTCTTTGCTTCATAAAAATGTACATTATTATGAAAATTAATTATTAATTGGAAGACCCCCCCCCACACACACAAAAGCGGAGCCTCGCGAACTTGATTTCGCCGACGTACAAATTTGGTATAATTTACTTAACTTTGCTACAGAATAAATAAAATAACTTTCACTCTTATTTTACTATGACCATATCAAGTCAACCGATACCCAGGGGCAGCACACGGAAAATGTGACATAATAATCGCGAGGCGCCTACCAAGGCGTATTCCAAAAAGCGCGCCCTTTCGCCCGTAGGAACGAAAGATCACGAACACACGGATGCGTGCAAAGTGCGAAGTGTGTTCGCGGATAACTTCGTCGTTTATGAGCCGATTTCGATATATTTTTTTTATATGAAAGGGTCTGCTGCACATTGGGTCCCATTGTCATCAAGTCAGTGTCTATCTTGTAACTATTTTCTGCTGTTTTTATTTTCTTTAAACATAAAAAACGCTTTTTTTAATTTGCCAACAACCTCCATCACTCGTCCAAAAAACAATCTTGGTATAGTCACTCGAGGAATAGTTCAAGTTTGGTCGAATCGACCCCTAGTGGACATCTGATAGCTGAAATAGTGAAATTATAAAGATAATAAAAGGAAAAATAAATATAAGTCGGCGGGGGCGGCACATTTCAGTTTTGCCCCGCCTAAAAAAAATTGAAGATCCGGGGCTGCGTACACGGCCGTTCCCAATAACCTATCTAACTCTGGATTTGCTTACCAAAGGTAGGAATTTGACATTTCTTGTATGGGGCTAATGTCAAAATTCTATCTCTAATAAGCAAATCCAGAGATAAACAGAATATTGATTTCCGCAGTTAGTAATTTTGGTATACACCATCATTGCATGGTACGAAAGCCAGACAGAGAGACAGACAAACTGAGTTACTTTCGCATTTATAATTAGGTAGTAAGCAATTTCCTTTAAAGTTATTTGATTTTTTTTCACAGTTTGCACCATTAAATATAACAGCTGATATTGAAATTTAATTTAAATGCAAATGAAACTGTTTTACATAATGCTAGTGCAATTTCAGTGCCTTATGGTACCAGGAACTGATATTCATGGCACGTATGACCGTTGTTGGTCGGTCTTCGTGTCGCGGGTTCGATTCCTGCTCGTGGTTATTAAAATCGGGGCCTTGGTGTTGTGTCATCTGCCTAGCCTTTTCCTAAAAATGTTGGGGTCAACTTCCAGTCTAATGGAATGCAGCTGAGAATCTGTGTTTTATATGGAACGACTGTCTGTCTGACCTCTCCGCTGCTGCCTATCAGGTTCTCAGCTGCATCCGGTTAGACTGGAAGGCGAAGCCAACATAAATGGGAAAAGGCTAGGCAGGTGATGTTATGGTGATGATCACGACATCTTATTTTTACATTAGTAATTATTTTTTAAATGATATGATTCACTCTAGGCAAACTGACAATTTGTGATTTTTCACTACTTTATGGGACCACTAAGCACCACTACTTTTTTGTAATCTATTACCTCACAGACTAAGGACGGATTTCTAACCATTTTAAAATTGGAAACGAGTTCATAAAAACCGGCCAAGTGCGAGTTGGACTAATTATGACTAGTAATGTGGCGCTACTAGTATACAATTTTGCAATTAATTAATATAAATCAACAGCCTTAATCATTTATTTTTAAAATTTTTAGTATTTGTTGTTATAGCGGCAACGGATATACATCATTTGTGAAAATTTCAGCATTCTAGCTATCACGGTTAATAAGATACAGCCTGGAGACAGACAGACAGACAACGAAGTTTTAGTAATAGGGTTCCGTTTTACCCTTTTGGTACGGAACCCTAAAAATGCTAAATAAATCGTCACCAAGAACAACCCAATTTATAATAACAACCTTTTTCTCCACGACATTATAAAATAGTGTTTATTCTTCATTAATTTCCAGTTGATTTAGTTAGGGCAGACGCACATACATCCACATATTTATACGTAGTTATAAAACTTAAACCCTTGAGGGAACGTCATGCGGTATCGTGTTACATATGCCTCGGTGGGCCTGTCTGTTTGTATGTAATGTCGTTAGTGATGGCTGGGGAAACAAACGAATTTTTATTATAGATTACTTATAGATGTCGTGAAGGATCTGGGAGGTAAACTCACTAGTTTTACCTAGACAGTAATATTACAAAGCTGAAAAGTTTGTTTGAACGCGTTAAACTTTTGCAAAGGTTTTTTATTTTTTCTCCAGTGGGAAGAAAATATCTTAATTGACCTGTAATTACGAGCAAACATGACAATGTATCTACCTCATATTTACCTCTACTTTTCTCCTGAGCGTAGTGTCGTGAGGCACCTTAGTGACGTTTGCAGGTGTCACGTTACCGTGAGGTGCCCTGCGTGTCCATAGCGATATTGTAAACGAAATTATTCGCAGCCATTTTGGAGATTTTTACATTTTATTTTAGAGAGGACGTTTTGGGAGAAGGGAGTAATTTTTATTTTTTCTCCAGTGGGAAGAAAATGTGACAATTGCCCTATTTTTGTGAGCTTGTGGCTAAGTAACAGGGTCCATTAATGTAATTTAGGTGTATCTTGAATAATATCTGTAAAAAAATATAGAAAGCAATTTAGATGCCTTCGATCAATCTGGTGATTGGTGCGTATATGGGTGACCATAATATTTTCTTCGATGTTGGAAAGTGCTGTTTTTCAGTCTAGGTACGACTTTGATTTAATTCTCATGACGTATGAATGAATGAATACCTTCGTGTTTTTGAAGGCAAATTAAATTCGCTTGAAGATCTTTGGAAGTTGGAGTTACCAATGAGGACCGTGAAACTGGGTTGAGGAGGTCAGATAAGCAGTGATTCCATCCACTGGACTGGTAGCCGACCCCAACATACTTAAGTAATCTTAAAAAACATTTTTTTTTTCACTAAGAGGAACAATTTAGCAAGCGTATTGTAAAAATTGCTCAGATTTTCTGTAAGATACAAAGTGATATATTGAAGTGAAGGAGTACCTATTTCATACAAAAATATCCTATTTGAATTACAGACGCTGAACAAATAATCATATTTACTCAGTTTTAATTCGATTCGGACACAGAATACCTAACATTTTACCGATTCATTTGAATCGTATAATATTTAATTACTTAGACGAATTTAAAATAACTATACCCAGGAAAAGAAACATAACACAGTATATCCGCATTAACAAATAGATATAATTCACACGGAAAATTCAAAATGGTTAACGAGGCAATTTTAACAGTGCGTGAGAATGAGAGAGCTCGTGCGAAAGAGATAGAGAATCGAAGGCTTCGACGGTGGGCGTGGTTTAAATTGACGCACCCACAATACTATTGAAATGTTCGAAAAGTTATTGGAAAATTATATTTTTTTATTCATATTTCATAACAATGGAAATGGAATGAAATTTTGAAATTGGTTTCTACGTTGTACCCGTGACTATGTTTTGAAAATTGATGAAGTAATTTTTGAGAAATTATGTTTACCTAATCCACTAATTCTGAGTACCTAAGTATTATTTTGTAGGAGTTATATACGATCAAAATAGATGAATTTCAGGAGTCATATCTACTATTTTATCTCTGGAATAAATAATTTTGTAATGATATCATCTACTTACATTACATATTAAAATACCATTTATAATACAAACTAGACTTTTTTAACCGACTTCCTAAAAAGTAGGAAGTCCACAATTCCGAATCAATTTATACTAACGGATACATCAATACAATAAGGTCCCGTAAGTCATATGAAACGGCAAAAATATAACGAAAAATTTAAAAAAATGTAAGTAGTAAATCTATTTCTCCTATAATCACCTTGTTTCCCATAAGACATATATTGCGATAATGTTACAATAAAGTGCACAATATGGAGTACAATACCACAATTAGAAGAGTACATTTCAAGCACCCTTGTGCAGTCAAGGGCTGTTTTTTGTAGTAGTTCGTTGGTTCCGTATGGATAATGGGGGATTTTTATTGAGAAAGATGTTTGCTGATGAAGATAAAAGTTTGTTGTTTGGATAATAATAACAAGCTGTTCTCATATAAGGAGATCAGCCAGCTGCGCAGGACATATTATAGTGCACGCACATTTGCTGTGACACAGGTGCACTCGCTATTCCCTCATTCTCATAGCCCGATGGGACGGCAATCCGACACCACCGGTGAGAGATCAGGCGCAGGACCGACATTTACGTGCTCTCCGATACACTGGTGTAACAACCACTAACTTCCAGACTCTGTGAGCATGGTCTTAAAAACCTACAAATCTCCATTATTATAAAAAAGAGCAATAACATAATTAAATGGCTTCATATTAACCTCTAATTTCACACGACATTAGCCACGGTTTTTTAAATTCGCCACGGGACCCTAACCATGGTATTATGGGCTCTTATGTCATTATTCAGCATATTGTTAGCACCCCATGTTTTCATGGGGTGAAGTTACCCCGTAGTTACTTGTTATAGTTTTAATAAGGGCGCGATGGTGTTATTGTGAAGATGTGTGTTGGGAATTGTATTTAGGCGTTTTACTATTAGAGAGAAGGGACTTTTGTATGTTGTAATTTGTTTTATAATATTGCTTCTTTGTTCCTATGGCTTGATCACAGAAAGCTCATTAGTTTCTGTGGTCTTAATAGACAAGTAAAGACTTTTACAGTGTTTAAGATTTTTCTTCTATTAAAGTGTAGGTGTAAGAAACCTTTTTTTGAGGATTTGAATCGTTTTTTTTTGTTTATAACCCCCGATGCAAAAATATTGGAAGCTATACCTCTATTTTGACATCTATCTATTTATCTTTCTTTTTGTTTGTCTGTGGCTCTGTAGATCTTAACCGGATGAACCGCTTTGGATGTGTTTTTATTTACAAGAAAGCAGGCGCTCTAGCCGTGGTTGCTAGACATGATTTTCTGTGAAACTGTTAAAAAAATTGTTCTATTTACACTGTTCATGTGATTACCTGTACCTATAAAAAATAAATAAATAGCTGCAAATAATTTTATCTTAATTCAAATTCATTGCGCCGTACGCCATTTCTTTTTTCCCAAAACGTATTCAGGTAAAGCCGAAAAACGCACAGTTATCTTGTAATCTTATACCACTGTTGTCTATGGAACAGCTATTGTCGATGTCTGGTGAGCCGTTTAACTATTTGCCTGAAGTAGAATAGCTTTGAAAGGTGATTACAATTTGGAGATGAGAGCTTCATAATGGTACCTACAGGATGGATGGATTTGTTTAAATTACTAGCTTCTGTCAGCGGTTTCATCTGCATCCTGAGGGAACTAGGTACTTGCATCAGGGTAAAAAGGAGCCTATAACCTCTTCCATAAACTATCTATCACTGAAAGAATTTTTCAAATCGGTCCATTTGTTTCTTGAATTGTTTTGCTTGCAACGAACGAACTTAATAGTCCGATTTGAATTTTCAATGAAGGATAGCCTATTTATCGAACAGGCTAAATGCTACTTTCTACCCTTTGGATGAGCTGAGCAGTTCCCACGGAATGAGAAATCGCTGGCGAAAGCTAGTTTACTTATTCTTTTCAAAATCCCATTTCTGGGTATAGTCTGGGAATAATCCCAGTTCCGGGTCAGTGGTATGGGTACCTAGCCTTTTTTTTTAACGATGGGAAGTCATCAGTATGACCCCTCTTGTGGGTGACAGTCTGAGGGAGTGTCACACTTTTACTGACTAAAACCCACCGCGTTCCTTCACGAGCCCTTTGTGTGCCAGGGACAAGGTAACTCTTTCGAACAACCCGCAGCCCTGGCTCTGGCCCTAGTGGGCCCCGCAGATAGGTACCTAGCGTACAACTTACTTATCTAAATTCCGTCAATTTAAACCATCTGTCACGTCACCATCCCATCTGTATTTAAGTTTATCTAAATAAACATCCGATTACTAAATCCCCATCAATTCGAGAGGTCCTTACGATATTGTATAGTTTTATCTTATAGTACATCTTGTGCTATTGTGTGTTTATTGAGTTGTACTTGACTGTTTAAGGGTGGGCTTTTAAAGGTGCTTTTGGTATCACAAAAGGTAAGGGTTCTGTAGATGTTTTTAGGGCTGTTTAAAATATAATTTGCATGAGAACATTTTTTTCACCTATCCATAATGGTAAGTTTTCAATTTCAGACAGGAAATACCGACTTCATCTCGCTTTATAGAAATTACGTGTAAAAGTTTTGCTTACAATCTGTTTGCAAAATAATTATAATTTATGGTATTTACATAAAATGTAGGTACCTTTGATAAGTATACACAAAGCCTCAGATTATTTTATCTGAGCACAAAGCAATGCTTAACTGCAAATGCTGAAAGTTCGTTCAAAAAAAAGGTGCTAGGTCAAAGTTATAGTAAGTACTTAAGTACTTTTTCAGCTATTAAAATCACCAATAGATATTTTTATAGATAAGAAACACCAAGCTATCTGACAAATAGTATTTGTAGAAATTTAGCTTTGACTACTTTTCTATGGCAGCGTCTATCCGATAACTACCTATAACTTTATCTGGGACATGTGTAACTGTCGCTTAGTATTTTTTATTTACAAAAAATACCAACTTGGTGATTTTTAGAACTAAAAGTGGCCGGTAGTATCGTATTACCGAATCAATTCTACCAAATTCCCGCAGCTGAACCCCAAAACGTCATCCGCGTCCCGCCAAAAAAACATGGCTACCGCCAAACGTCAGGACACAATGGCGGGCTCTCACAAAACCCAACAATAGATCTAAACAAGCGTATAATGACCGTATTCAATGCATTATAATAACGACAGATATTTAAACTGTTTTTGTCAACTTTATGCCGGTAACTATAAAGCTTATTTTTTGGATGTTATAGTTTTTTTTTTATAGACTGTTGAGAGCTTAATTTATGGGCTGTCTATCAATTTGTGATTATGTGTTTTGATGGGAATATTGGGCAATTTTATTTCATTTTATATGTAAAACTGGTCAGTTTATTTTGAAATTGTTTTGTTTTCTTATCTCACTATACCTAAATATTGTCTAAAACTCAGTAATTTCGCGTTGATCAAGTATTGGCTATCTGCGGAATTCAATAATCTATCTCTGGATTTGCATAGGTACTAGAGATAGTACTTCGGCATAAACCCCATACAAATTATGTCAAATTCCTATCTCTAGTACCCAATTCAAAGATAGATAGGTTATTGGGAACGGTCGTAAGATTTTCTTATCCAATAATTGCACAAAACGTTTGATAAAATTGAACCATGCAGGTTTAAGCTCCGAACGAACCTCTTTTGTTTACCAAAGGTGCATTTGAATAAAGAATAGAGTCGAAATGAGCAAACGAGCGCCTCCTTTGATAATTTTAAGTAAGTACAACCTCTTTTGTGCCTGAATGGAATTAGATTTTTAGGTCAAACGAGACGAGTACGATACGATATAAATAGACGGATTTGTTAAGCACAACTACACTCGGTTTTTAACAAAAAATATCATCATGTTATTGTCTGAAAGGAATCTTTATTTGGACCTTGATTTACCTATGCCTTGACGGAGATGGTGAAGATGACGATAGATATATCAAAATCTTTCTTCCTTCTTGTTTACAAGTTAACTATTGATGTAATTTATTTGCATTAAGATTTCTAGTCACATTACCTTAACAATTACACGTTACAATTATAAATTAATTAATCAATCGTCACTTCTTTACTGAAAGCAATTTAAACAACATAGTTCAAAATAAGTGTTTAATTAAAGGGTTCCCCCAGGGAGCTGTACGGAACTCGTGCAACCAACATATGTTTAGTGTGACGTCATATAACACGTCTGACGAGACTCGTAGTATTAGTACAGACAGTACATCAAGTTACCACAGTCTGTCTAATTTCTGCAATAGATTTTCAACCTTATCACNCGGGCATGTTTGCTGACGCACACGTAGACGGCTTCCACGCCGTGATCCGCAAGCGATGTGCCGCGGCCCTCGGCAGGTTGCGCGCCAGCACCAACAGCATCCTGGCCGTTATTGCAGATAGGCTAGACACGCGTTACGTCCAGCATTGGGTTAACACCCACATAAATAATTAGATATAGTTTCTTTTTAATTAACACTAGTTTAATAAGTTCTTTACCTACTAACATTATATGGATTCTGTGGAGTCTGAAATAAAAAGTTTTTATTTTTATTTATTTTTTTATATTTTATAGTGGTAGGTTAATGTTCGTTTGGTAAATTTTGACAGATTCGGATACCGTGACCTGCTGTTGTCTGTACATTTATCAAATATGTTGGATTCAATTTCTTTAACATCCAATTAGTAAGTATAACAATCTATAAATGGGGTCTATCATATTTGACCAAATCTTGGTGTATCTTTTACAGTTTGTTTATCTGACAGATAAAAAAATAACTTCGATAGATTTTTCTACCTTATCACAATAGTAGAAGGTTAATGTTAGATTGATTAAATTTTACATTTTCGGGAAGGTTGATCAGCTATCGTCTGTACTTTAATGGCCGTTCCCAATAACCTATCTATCTCTGGATTTGCTTACCAGAGATAGGAATTTGACATTACTTGTATGGGGCTAATGTCAAAATTCTATCACTAGTAAGCAAATCCAGAGATAGACAGAATATTGATTTCCGCAGTTAAACCACATACCTACTTACCAAATAAAAACAATAAATACGCATCCCATCACCATCTCGTATCGTTAATTGTAAAGTTCTTCATTAGAACTGCGTAACAAACATGGACGTGTTAATATTTGTTCACGTGTGCACCACTGCATAGACTGCATACGTCTTAATCAAGTGCAATTGACTGCTATAGGATGACTATGCGTTTGTCTGGTGACGGTCTGGTTGCATTTGTTCAACAAATTATATTAAATAGACCTTTTTAGGGTTCCGTACCCAAAGGGTAAAAACGGAACCCTATTACTAAGACTTCGTTGTCTGTCTGTCTGTCTGTCTGTCTCCACACTGTATCTCATTAACCGTGATAGCTAGAAAGCTGAAATTTTCACAAATGATGTATTTTCGTTGCCGCTATAACAACAAATACTAAAAAAATAAAAAGTTATATATTAAGGGGGGTCCCCATACAATAAATTATAAAGACAGTGCAATTTGAATACAACGCCATCTGTTACTCAAGCGTGGAACTACAGCTTGGTACGGAACCCTTCGCGCGCGAGTCCAACTCGCACTTGGCCAGTTTTTTTATACGTAGGTTACGAATTTATAAGATGTGTTTTAAAAACTCTGTAAAGATGTTACAGCGAAAAGTATGTTTGGGTGCTTAAAGCTTTATCTACTGCTGTTTAATAAATAATAATAACTTTCTCGATTAGTATTTTTGTCATTTCGAATTTTTAAAATGTTATTATTGTCTAATTTATTACTATACCTACTAGTGCCAATTTTAAGCTCTATCGAAAAAATTACATCCTTTTCGCTTCAGCAATAATAGAGTGCACTCTATAACGATCACTCTAAGAGAAACAAAGAAGCTATCAAAGTCATAATAAAAACATTCCCCAAATACAAGGAGAGTCCAACGACTCCGCGACCCGTATCGCCCACTCCGTCTGTTACATTCAAAATTAGCAACCAAACCACCAGCCGACCAGAAAGACTTTCTTCGCCAGTTACGTCACAACCCACCGGATGATTCAATCATGTCAGCTGAACCATCCAAACTTTTCCGTGTATTGTGGGACGCTACGAAAATATCGACACTGTCTCACAAATACTAACCGCTCATAGTCAGGAATCCGCCTACATAACAAGCCCAATTGTTTCACGAAACTGAAAAATGGCGAACCTACGCACCAACCAATAGGAGGCGGTACCCTTCAATGGTGCAAAACAACCCCATTGGACGATTCGAACTCTTTAATTCAGCTCCACCAATTGCAAGCGCCGACGGAAGTTCAAGTCAAACCAGTTCCATTTTAGCGTTCGAACGGCGCGCACGCGTTTCGTATTTGGAATTGACGGCATTTAAAAAAAAGTCGGATTTCGAAGTCATTTCGTGTTGTATGCCAGTGCGTTTTGTTGGAGGTGTATTGCTGTGTTCGAAATATAAATCTGTAACGGTTTTGTTAGTTTCGAATAGGTTATCGTAAATAGGTTGTGTTTCGTCACTGGTGGGGTATTATTTTTAGCATTTAGCTTGTTAAAGCTGTTGGTGTGATGTGAGACGGATCTTAATTTAGCGGTGCACATGAGTGTGAGTATGCCACGGCTGTCGTCCTTATTTTTAAAGCTTCGTTTGCCGACGGCACGCGTTTTTAGGATCATTTTTAGAAGAAAAATATCCATTAAACCAGATTCAAATAAACTCTCTTCTACATGTAATGATTCCTATATGATATGTTTACAAATCTAATGTAAATTCGTCATCACAAACAGCTAATAAAAGACTCTTGCGCACAATTCGCGAGTGTCAGAGGCATTTAGCGCTGTAAACAGATTTATGTGGACTATAAAACGTCTCGTTTAATAAAAACTGTTCAAGAATATATTATGAACATTATAATGGAAGGTAGAATTTATTAAGAGATACAGAATACACGTAATGGCATCATGATCTCGTCTTCAGAAGAAACAAATCTTCTGAGAAAATCTCTAAGGCTTTAATAATTACACTGACTGGCATATGGACGACAACAAATCAATTTGTAGTAAGAGACAATCGTTACTAATAGATAGTACAAACGTGGAAGTAACTCTTTGATGTGTTTCCACGCCAGAACTACGTAACGGATTTAAAGAAATGGCCAACCCAACCCGACCAAGCGCGGTGATCAACGCTCATCCCTACTTATTGAGAAAAAGCCTGTTCCCTGCAGTGCTTTCCATCATTATTACAATCATCATCAGCCTTCTTTGAATGTCACGTTGCAGGTCATAGGCTTTTGCAAGCCTTCTTCTTATCGAGTGAGCTGCAGGTTTAATCACCTGACAAGCCCTAGTGTCAGAGTTTTCTCAAATCCGCCTGACGGCCTCTGACTTGGATTTATATACGACTGCTACTGAGTAGCATTCGGGGACGCCGGCTTTACGTGCCCTCCCAGGCACGGGGGTGTAACACCGCCAACTTCCAAACTCCAGGCTGCTTTTGTGAAAGCTTCTAAAACCCACAAAGAGATTTCGGCCTGGCCCGGGAATCGAACCCGAGACCCGTGGCACGGCAGTCGCGCTATGCGACCACTAGACCAACGAGGCAGTTAAAAAGTTTTTGCAAGCCTAAAAAAGATTAAACCAACTTCAATATCCTCAGGCCTGTCCATCTCCCTAATTTACACACAGTGAGATGGTAGGTATGTTACCTATTCAAATCCAAGACATCAACCTACCAAATGTCTTCAATAGATTTTCAACCTTATCACAATAGTCGGAGGTTAATGTTCGATTGGTAAAATTTGACAGATTCGGGTAGGTTGACTCGTAGCGTCGGAACCTAAAAAAACATAGAGTCATGTATCAAAGCTGCTAATTTTGTCTGCCTTGTACAGTAACGGGTAGTAAGTCTATGGTCTCCCGTATTGCCTGATTGCGTTTTTTTGTTGACGAAGGTCTTTGTCACCGTCACCATTAATGTCAACGAATGACTGAGTGTTGAGAAGGGTGCTAAAATATATGGCTGACAAATAAGCCTAGGGGTACTGAACGAGCTCTTTATCGCTTCTAATCTCATACATACAGCTTATATCCTTGATGATGTACAGAACAGAAGTATGAAGAATTCATAGTTCATATTCGTGCAAATTATTCTTTCATGCCATATTAATATTGCATTAAAAGACCACTTCGGCCTACATTGCAACCTAAAAATAATAAAAATGTTCTTCTCTTAATTAGTTACTACTCTATTCTTTAACAGTATCGAGAGCAAAACCTCCAACACAGCTTTATCAAAGGAATTATTGACATTCCAATGCAAATTCTACAAAAACAAGAATAAAAAACACATTCAAATTTAGAACGCACATAACTTCCGCTTGACTGATGTTAAGAGCCTCTTTGGTGTAACTACTTCACAGAATTGTTTTTCTTTCTCGATTTTGTAATGTTTTGACTTTTAGTTAAATATGATATCTCTTCTATCCTTTTACAGTGAAAAATAGACGTTAACGTGTATCGCCTAATTAATTTTATCTTTGATGATTTGGACGTGTTTTGATTGCTCTGAATTTAGCTTATGATAGACTAATAGCAGGGTGAGACTTAACGGCATTTTGGCTTCTTACAAAATACTGCTATCACTTAATCTATCTGTGCCATTTTTTCGGATAATTCCGGAGCTCAACCAGGATCCCCTGTAAGAACTAGGTTTCTATCAGTGAAATTATTATTTTATGGTATCGGATTGACTATTAATAATATTGGGATGAATGCTATGTGATATTCGAAATTCCTGAAAGTCGATTAAGTTCGAAAAAGTTCTGTACAGACAACAGGTCACGGTACCCGTATCTGTCAAATTTTACCAATCAAACCTACCATTATTGTGATAAGGTTGAAAATCTATTGCAGAAATTTGACAGATTGTGGTAGCTTGATGTGGTGTTGTCTGTACAATGTAGACCCGATGCTCTCCACGACAGTTGAAGACTTTCAAGATAAATAACAGCAATTTTGTCAATGCTACTCAGTAGCAGTGGCTGTTACAATTCCAGGTCAGACGCCTTCAAGCGGATTTGGGAAAACTATGATACCTAAGCCAGTTGAGAAAGGAAGAAGTTTATAAAGTTGCCTAAAAGACTGTAATTGGACTGTACTATATCTATACTAATATTATAAAGCTGAAGAGTTTGTTTATTTGAACGCGCTAATGTCAGGAACCACTGGCCCGATTTGAAAAATTCTTTCAGTGTTAAATAGCCCATTTATCAAGGAAGGCTATAAGCTACTTTTTATCCGGGTGCGCGGTGTAGTTCCCACGGGACGCGGGTGAATCCGCTGGCAGAAGCTAGTGTTAAATAACACCAGAAAACTGTACCTACGGATGATGCGTTTCACATGGGCCATATTATACATATGTAGTAGAAAAGCCGTGTAGTGGTCTACATTTGTAACTGAAATGTATGCGGCGTTACGAACACAAAATCATTGCAAAATAAAATTGCCTCTGGTCAATGATGATGATGGCTAAACCTTTCAATTTTCTATCTGTTTGAAGGCCGACTTCTGCATAGTTGGGAAAAGGCTAGGCAGATGAATTGCAGGCACCTTAAATTGGTCTCGGCTGTCATTTGAACATCTTTGGCAGTTTGGCTTTGGAAGACGACCAGATTTATGGATAGGATCTAATGCTCTTTTTGCTTTTTGTAATTTTTGCACTTATAACTATTACTACTCTTCAACGTTATCCAAATATTTTACTGTTTTTCATATGGCAGTTTTCCCTAATTTTTAAATGAATAATTTTAAGCAATCTGCCACAATTGCTAAGATCACCGGCCTCAAGCATAGAGCTGTAACTGTCAGTGTCGGCCTGCCAAATGCTCTCAATCCAATGACTCATCATTTTGGCAGACATTGTACTTTGTTTAAACAACGTTCGCTAATTATGTTTTCTCTTGGTTGTGTAGGTAAGTTGTCATTGGAAAATGTACCCTTGATGAGCTTTTAGGAGCTGCGGGATCAATCAAAGATTCTTTAACTTTTAGTCACTTTTTCCAAATCTCCACTTATTTTAAAAAGTGCCTTTGGCGAAGTGCACCAATTGAGAAGTGCACGAGTTGCTAAGTTTAACATCTGTTGGCGCAATGGTTAGGTTACCATGCCGGACTGATGGTCCCGGGTTCGATTCCCGGAACGGTCGACATTTGTGTGATGAGCATGTTTGTTGGCTGTGGTCTGGGTGTTATAATATCTATCTATTTATAAATATATATATGTATACGTAATTATATGCAGTTCATCAGTTGTGTTAGCACCCATAACACAAGCTAATTAATAGCTTACCATGGGGCTAACCGACCGTGTGTGAAAAGGTGTTATTATAAAATAAAAAACATTTGAGCATGTGTACAAGTTGAGAAGTGTACCAAATGCGTCAAACCCAATCTAAAGAGTTATTTTGGCCTAGACGTTCCAGAAGGTTCTCGCCAAACTTAATGGCGATGCGCAATTGAATTCCGAGCAACAATCATGTGGCCCATAATAGCGTCCTAGCCGATTGACGGCCTCGGCGGCTGTTCTCATATAAGGAGATCAGCCAGCTGCGCAGGACGTATTATAGTGCACAAGCATTTGCGCAGACACAGGTGCACTCCCTATTCCCTCACTCTCATAGCCCGATGGGACGGCAATCCGACACGACCGGCGAGAGATCAGGCGCAGGACCAACATTAACGTGCACTCCGATGTATGGGTGAATCAATCACCAACTTCCGACTCCGGGCTGCTTTGTGAAAGTTTCTAAAACCCACAAAGCGATTTCGGCCCGTCCGTCGCATCGTACCCGAGACCTCGTGCAGAGCACTCGGCTATGCGACAACTAGACCAAGGAGGCAGTTAAAGTGTGGCCCATATGGGTGACATGAACTTAGGTGGCACGCCCAGTACGCCTCTGCCTCCCGCTGATACTTTGAAATTGTTTCTTCGCTACCGCTGCACTCATATCGGGAGGATTTGTTGATTTCCACCTGTAAAAAAACATTTATTAATATATTTTACATCTCAAAAAATAAAACCGGCCAAGTGCGAGTTGACTCGCGCATGAAGGGTTCCGTACGTTTGTTGTATGGGCATGGGGACCCACCTTAACATTAAAAAAAAATAGTATTTGTTATTATAGCGGCAATGGAAATACATCATTCGTGAAAATTTCAGCTTTCTAGCTATCACGGTTAATGAGACACAGCGTGGAGACAGGCAGACAGACAACGAAGTCTTAGTAATAGGGTCCCGTTTTACCCTTTTGGGTACGGAACCCAAAAAAAGATTCATCGTGTCTAAGACGTTGAGCCATTTATCCCGGTTACATGAAACGATTAAAGGTTATCTTTGCCACTTAGTTTGGTTAAGCTTGAAAGACTATTCAGGGCCCTCTGCTGATGTAATCGGGACAAAATTGTCTATCATGTCTGTGATCATAACAATAACAATCAATTTATATAGGCTTCCCATTTTTGGTACTTAATTCAAAAATCTCGGCGGTTAAGTGTTAATATTACTACTACTATTTATTACAGAATTTGACGACTGTCAAAGTTGTACATACAATAGTTTACTTAATAATATCATTTGATAAGTTCAACATTTCAGCTGATCTATACTTATAATGAAAAAACAGTTATTTCACAACTTAGTTTATTAAAATAATGTAAAACCTAGGTGTACATAACTACAAAAGAAAATAAACCATTCGTGTAGAAGATAGGGTGGCCAGTTTAAGCCAGAGACCACACGTTGTGTCCGATAAATGGGCCTTATGAAATTATAGAAGCGTGTCCCACGAAATAAAATGTATATTGTAACTTAATCGTTATAAAGGTTACGTGGAACGGAACGTAGGATAATAATACTTTGAAAAAGATTAAAATATAGCGAAGAAAGAAAATATTCTGTTGATGATTTTTCATTGGTTATATTGGTCAATTTTATTTTCAAAATAATTGAAGAATTTATGTGATTGATCCAATTGAATAGGATTTAATTTTGATTCTGAATAAATGCCGTCCACATTGTTACGTTGAGGTCCTTTTAATAAACACGATGTTGACATTCCTTTTTCAAATTCTGTATAAAAACTATAACATTTCACTTTAGAACTATCCCATGGATTAAAAAAACTTGGGAGTTTTTGATACCGATCAGGCCCCAACTTTTATCGAGCGATTAATTAAAATTTTCAATAATATTATCCCAAAAACATATGTTACGAATGTTCTCAAGTTTATTATCCCCTTTCGGTCGTAAGTCGTGGTGTAATATGGTCGTACATGGTCATTAATTAACCTCCCGGGGTCTTGGGACATAAAAGTACCATTTTATTGGTGTTCGATAAAATCTGGGATGCAATTGAGTTAGGCCTATTTGAGTTGCGTACGGACGTTATTCTAATTGATAGTTTTGTCAAATGGGTAAAGCAGTTTTGGATTTTTAAGGCTTTTTAATTGGAATTTAAACGGCTCTTATTAGTAGCTCAGTTTTATGGAGTATCCAGTTTATTTGATATACAGAAAAATGTTTAAGAAAAGTGTTGGCTGAGATTTCACAGCAGATAAATTATTATAGAAAAAGATTACTTGATATGGAAGAAAATAATCATAATTGAATATTTGAAGAAAAATATGTGAGTAAATCCGTGAGATTAGTTAGTATAGCAAGCTAATAGTTTTATACAAATGAGGAATAATACATGCTTTTGTATAAGTACCTAATAATAATAAAAAAAAACACAACTTATGGGTTGATAAAAATCCCATCAAAATATGTAGAAATCCATAATTTCTTGTAATGTCAGATTGACTAGCCGATAAGAAAAGATAACTATAATAAAATATTATTTTTTTCTCAATGAAATTATTTTTCGTCCCATTCTTAGATTTCCTAACTTGTTAATGATCTTAAAAACAGGTACCAATAAAATAAGAAGGTGCATATTAATATATTCTCTCATATTTGTTATAGTTATTAACATACTGCTAATTGTTATTAAACGATACGAAATTAAAACTAATAGTCCAACATTCCCCTTCAAAACCATTTAAAATAACCAATTAATTAATTCAGTTACGTTATCAAAACGATAATCGGTCAAAACAGAATTTAATCTCGACAAAAATCTGTCGACATGAGCACAACCGAATAATTGGTATATCGGAAAAATAAAATCACTAAATAGTGCCGTGATTTGTTCGACCATCGCGGAGTGGTAAAATATCGATAAATCTTGCGTTTTACAGCTGGTGTTGTACGATAAGGATCGGGGACACCACGTGGGGTAATAGTGATGCGGTCCACGATGTCGATTGTCATTATTAATGTAAAATATTGTGTAGTGGCGCCTACAAACCGGACTATGGGAATGTTAATTGGAGAATCACAGTTTTATCGTATGTTTATGATGGAACGTCACTAGCACTGTGTATTTCTTCGCAAAAATATTCCTGCTTGCGAAATCTTAAAGAAATAAAATCATTATGGTAAATTATTCGATTTTTTTTGTTATTGCTTAAGAATCTTAACTTTAGATCATCTTGAGAGATTACTATCTTATCTGTTTTGCATTTTATAAGTTAATTCTCATTTAAAATTTAATGATTCTTGTTCGAGTCATTCTGATAATGATCTCCTTGTTTTTGATCATAGATAAAAGAGGGCACGGAAATAATATCGATAAAAACAACTGACTGGTTTCAAATACATATTTAATGAGAAAAGAAAAATATAACAAATTTTTCACGCATGCTATTAAGAAATATAGGAATAGGTACGAGTATTCTAAAGTATTCGAGTTGACGAATAGAATCGTTTGGAACGCTTCCAAATACGCTACATTGTAAATACAAAACGCAACCCAAATTTCTTCAATGATTCTAAATTTAAATTATTTCGAAGTCGTTACGGATTGTCCCGAACGTCTTATGACGTCCGATGTTTTTCAAAGTGACCCTATTACTGAGAATCGGATTTTATTTGTTTTCACATAAAAATACCTTTTGTAATATATGATATACTTGTCTTGATCTTTTATTGGCAGCGATTAAATCTAACACAGTACAGAAAAAATATAATGATTGTAATGACTAATCTCCAAAGCTCGAATGATTCGTCTTGACAGTTCAAATACTAATGACAAATTAATACTTCTCTAAACTTTAATGTCAATGAACTCAAGAAAAAAAGGGTCAAGTAAAAATGTCTCATCGTTCTATGACACAACTCATTCGCTAAAACACGGTTTTGTTACAAAAAACAAGAAACATCGACAATAAATGTACATCACTGGCAACCCGTCAACTCCATATATCAAGGAGGCCTCCCTCGCGATCGTGTCGATGATAAAAATTACTTAAAACACCCAACATTTAACATCGTGCCCCCTAACGACCTCTTCCATCTCTCTCACGCTTCACCAAACCAATAAAAGAGAAAGAGACGGCGCCACATCATCGTTTTGTCTTCAAAGAGTATTTTAGGCTCTGTAACAAAATTTTGGATTGTTTTATAGAATTTTGTACTAAATCTTGTGTTGTCGCGTCAGAGAATCTCAGTAATGCTTCAAAGTACGTGAAGGAATGTTTTTTTTTGGTGATAAAAATATGGAAAATTGATGGTGGGGCCCCCTTTCGAAAGATTTTGTGGTTGATTGCGATGAGAAATTGATTTAATATGCCTTGACGCCGGAGGTTTTTATAAAGGGAATGATTTTATTATAAATTGTTTGTTTAAGTGGATTACTGTAGGAAATGGTTCAGTGGAGTACCTTATTACTAACCTTGTTTTTCGAAGAATATAAATACATATATGTAAAACACAGGAGGGGGTAAAATATGACTCCTATATTACACAAGAGTGAGCTGAAATTTTTAATAGAAGGCCACATCAAAAGTATGGTTCTTCAAAACTAATAGACAGACAGTGTCGTACTTCTTCTTCCTAGCAAACACATAGGAAGTGGTGAAGGGTGGGCGATTTGTGGACGTTCTTTTGTTTTCCATGTTCGAAAAGTGCTGATATCAGTCTAATTTGAATAAACGTTTTTGAGACCAAAAAAACTATTTATATTCATTGAAGATTCTTGAAATATTCATAGAAGACTAGAACTATAGAGAACAAGTTTCTTACTTTGTAGGTAATGTTTTTAATTGCATTTTGCGCTAGCAGGAATCTTGGTATAAGATAAAAATATTTTTTATGTACAGAATGTCCTATTTTATTGGAACATCACTTAATATTTATAGAAAATGGCACTCTAAACATACAAATGTCGCATTTAATATTTGTTGTATTCTACGAGTAGAGTGAGAGAAATTTTTGAATGTAGTTTTGACTTTAGCGGTTAGGAATTTATTTCTTTGATCGATAAGCACATTTTTTTTTAAATTACGCCCGTATCTCATGTTTGTTATTATTTTCCAACTTTGTTGGGGAAGATTTTTATATATATTTCTTTACGCAACAGCATTAATTAAAATGTATTTTTTGTTGTTTCAGGTGAACGCAGAGCCCATCTGCAGTAATTAAAGTAAAATGAAAAAGAAGAGAAAACCAAACAGCGAAGTGAGATAAATAACACAAAAAATAATTTTTAAAAGCATTTATTTATTAAAAAAAACTCGTACGGTGTAAACGGATTTTATCCAGACAGAGACTGGCAGTGAATTAAAAAATAAAATTAAAAAAAAACACGGCTCTTTATACAACTTACTCGTATTCATAAACAAACTTGAGGCCATTTTCGAAATCGGAACACAAATAAGTAATCGCCGTTTAAAAGGTGATCGCTTTTGTTTAAACATTTTTGGGACTGCCGCCTTTTTATGTTTATTTACCGTTTTAAGTATTTTCGAAAAACAGTGGGAGTGCAAACACTCGATTTTTGAACGCAGTTGATATTCTAGTCGGTAAAAAAAATAGAAAAAAAGCGCGGGAAAGTGAATGACATTTCGTGATTTTTTGACATTTGGTGGTTTGCCGCTATTTTTGATAGTTTTTTGTGTGGGATTGTCGTGAAATTGTGTCAAAGTGGCTGGAGACGAGCATTTGGACATGTTGGGGGGCCCCGAATGGGGGCAACGGGAGTCCAGCCCCCCTAGAGACGCTCCCCTGCCGAGTTTCGGCTTCACACAGGAGCAAGTCGCGTGCGTTTGTGAGGTAAGCTTTATTCAATAATATGAATCGTTTAATGACTGTAACTGCTCATTATAAGTTTTAAACTACAGTTTTATTAATTAAAAGTTGTGTCGATGGGCTAGTAGGTATATTTTAAAATAAGTTTAACAAAATAGACCTTAAATTATTCGTGTAATGGTTGTCGTAAATGCTTCTTCTATCATCTTTAACATTTTTATTGATTTCGAATTATGGTTTTGATTTCTACTAAATAAAATGTCAAACTAATTACTAGATATAAATAAACTTTGCCAACGTTACGTTGACGTGTCTTAATTATGAATCAAATGAATTATTTCAAGAACGCTATTTTATAATGATAATACGGACAATAAGTACCAGTGATCCAAAATAATAAATCTCAAAATTCTACCCTTGAATAATGTCTCATAAAACACGCTAAGTAGTTCTCCCAAATCTGTTGCGAATTCACAAAGAATTTCATTACGCCGATTATGAGGAAATATTAAAAGCTAAATGAAAAAAGAAAAACTAAGCGTAGGTGGACCTAGTAGCTTTCTTAGAATTCGTACTTTTCAAACGTACTCAAAAAGCTTGGCAATTAATGAGTTTCACTAACTGTTAGGTGAGAACACGTTTCATTACAACGTAACAGTTCTCTTTGAATAAAGTCGAAATAACATTTTTTTTAGCTTTTAGGCCTTATTTCGGGACATTTATCGCATTTTCTTGAAATTCAGTGAAAATTAGGGCGTGTTTTCATTTTATGACGATAATTTATCTGGACGACTATCGTACTCTACATATAGTGCACCTGTGTTTGCGAGTACACTTGTGCACTGTAATATATATTCTGTGCAGTTGACTGATGTTTGAGCACAGCTGCCGTAGTCGAAAATAGGTCTGGACGACATTAATTCCGTACTTCCTTAATCTATTGAACTAAGCCGAAGTTTGTGTGTTGAACCGATTTGCAAAGTTGTTTGAATGTAAGATAGCGAATTCATCGACAAAGGCTACTTTTTTGACCAGTATGCGGAGAACTTAAGAAAACTGTTAAAGAGAACTAGCTAATTATATTGATTACTTTTTGGTTACCTCTGTCTTAATAATCTGTCGCACGACAAAAAAATCGTGATGACCTTATGTGACCAACATTTTAATAAGTACAGACGACAGCACATCAAGTTACCACAATCTGTCAAATTTCTGCAATCGATTTTCAACCTTATCACAATGGGGTAGGTTAATATTTGATTGGTAAAATTTGACAGATTCGTCAGCAGGTCAACGTATACGAATCTGTCAAATTTTACCAATCTAACATTAACCTTCCACTATTGCGATAAGGTTGAAAATCGATTGCAGAAATTTGACAGATTGTGGTAACTTGATGTGCTGTCGTCTGTACCTACTGAAATCGCTTTTGACTGAAAAGCGATTTCAGTAATTTCACGGCAAAGTGGGTAAGCGTCCTAATACGTAGAACTATGCTGTTGAAACGACGCCAATTTCAGCTGAAGGAAACTAAAATAAATGAAACTACAAGGTTGGATAGTACTCGTAAAAACAACTGCTAAACATAACAAATGAATTCCATTGCAAATAGTTTTCTAAGCTTTACAAATAAACATTGTAGTTACGTAACATTTTCTTCTTGTTTACTACTAGGTTTTGCATACGAGTTCTCTTATCGTGCTGAGGTTTAACCACCTAATTAACCCTTGTGTGTTATCTCAAATCTGACGACTCTTGACGTGGAATTTTAAAAACCGCTGCTACTAGGTAGAACCAGCAACTTCCTGACTTCTGGCTACTTTGTGAAAGTTTCTGAAAACCTGCAAAGCGATTTCAACCCCGGACCGAGCAGCTATATGTATGACTAGCATTAAAAAAATGCTAGAAAGGTAGTAGCAATTTTTACCTGACTTAGCACATTTTTTTTCATACTTGCAGTCGAAAGCATTGACCGAATTTCCCATACTTAATTGTTGCCTACAAAACGCTTACCTCGACAAAATTCTTTACTAGATACTTCCCGCGGCTTCACTCGCGTTTTACAATTTTAATGGAACTCTCGCACAGAGATCCCTAGATACTAATATTATAAATGCGAAAGTAACTCTGTCTGTCTGTTACGCTTTCACGCCTAAACCAGTGAGCCGATTTTGATGAAATTTGGTAAAGAGATAGAATAGACCCTGAGGAACAACATACTTTTTATCCGGGTAAGGGAAATAGTTCCCTCGGAAAGCGGGCGAAGCCGCTGGCAGAAGCTAGTAATAATTAATCCTTATCCTTACTAATATTATAAATCGGAAAGTGAGTTTGTTTGTTTGTTTGTTTGTTTGTTCCGCTTTCACGCCGTAACTACTGAACCGATTGCTTTGAAATTTTGCAGACGTAAAGTTAGAAGTCCGGATTAAATAATAGGGTACTTTTTATCCTGAAAAAAATAGATATTCCCGAGGGAAAACAAAAATATTGTGTGTCGAACCGAATTACACGCGGGCGAAGCCGCGGGCGGAAAGCTAGTAATTATATAAGACACTGTTTTCTCTTTATTCTGTAATACAAGTACTATTTTAATATTGTGTGCAAAACCTTATGTGAAATGCATTATTTAATCTCGATACTCATATAAAATCGAGCCAAAATTAACCATAAAAATATTTAGCATAAACAAACATAAATCTCAACCTTTTGATACAGATACACAGCTTATTATTTCAACACCTATAACGAACAAACAAACAATTCAATTTCATTTTTACAATAATATCATTTATCAGCAACTTACAAACAATTACTTACTATTCACATCATAAATAACTGCAAGCACAAACTTTGAAACAATGTCATTCAGTCGGCTAAGCATTCTTAGAACGATAAACTAGGTTCACGTTTAGTAACAGTAAGCGTTTTAGTGTTAAGTACCTACAGTTTGTTTAAGGTTTAAATATAACTGCGGTTAGTACTTTGTTTCCGGTTAAAACAATCGAGTTATTCTTGATTTTAAGATGGAAATAGACTATGTAATAACAATGGCTACTGAGGGGCTCGTGGTTAAGTAGCAGCCACACGGGTCTGTTACAAGGTTAAGCAACACTTGTTGCGGCCGTTCTATGGATGGGTGACCAACTTGTCATAACGAGTTCGGAAGGCACGTTAAATTGGTGGGTCACGGCTGTCATTTGAATATCTCTAGCAGTTGTTACGTGTAGTCAGAAGCCAGAAAGTCTGACAACCAGTCCTAATAAGATATCGGGTTGGTTGGGAGCCTGGATTGAGATGACTACATACTTTATATTTGAAGGGGTTAGATCCCTGCTGGGCCCACTAGGGCCAGAGCCTGTCGGGGCTGCGGGTTGTTCGAAAGAATTACCTTGTCCCTGGCACACAAAGGGCTCCCGAAGGAACACGATGGGTTTTAGGTCAGTAAAAGTCTGACGCACAGCCTCACGCTGTCATGTCACCCACAGCGGGAGGGGTCATCTGATAATTTCCAATCGATTAAAAAAATATATAAATGCACCTCCTTTTTTAAATCGGTAAGCAGCTAAATCTGTACCTTACCAACTCAGTCACGGTACCAACAACGTATTGTTTCACGGCCGTTCCCAATAACTTATCTATCTGTCGATTTGCTTACTAGAGATAGGAGTTTGACATCACTTGTATGGGGCTAATGTCAAAATTCTATCTCTAGTAAACAAATCCAGAGATAGGCAGATTATTGAATTCCGCAGTAAGTCATACTTATCTAAATCCGTTCAGTTAACTGGTAGTCACGTCACCGTATCCTGCGGCCTACGGTTATTGGATGACTAGTTGCTTCCCGGGGTTCCGCTTGCAATTTTGTACTAGTTTGTGTAGGATAGTGTGTGTCGGTTTTATCTGTATGCTTTTGTATTTTGATGATAGGTTAACAGGTAAATATATATATGTATGCAAAAGCATGGACAACATATTTGACATCGGAAGGAACTAAGTATTTAAAACAGCTCCAAAGTCTAAATTATAGTGGCCACTAAAATTTAAGACCAGATCATTTGGAATTTATTTATCCAGTACTCAATGTCAGTTTTGAATGAAACATTAAAAATATTTGGCAAAAAATAACGTTGTTTTTCTACTTTAATGTATTGTAACTGCCTCGTTGGTCTAGTGGTCGCATAGCCGACTGCTGAGCATGAGGTCTCGGGTTCGATTCCCGGGACGGGCCGAAATCGCTTTGTGGGTTTTAGAAACTTTCACAAAGCAGCCCGGAGTTGGAAGTTGGTGATTGATACACCCGTGCATCGGAGAGCACGTTAATGTCGGTCCTGCGCCTGATCTCTCTCCGGTCGTGTCGGATTGCCGTCCCATCGGGTTATGAGAGTGAGGGAATAGGGAGTGCACCTGTGTCTTCGCATAATGCTGTGCACTATAATATGTCTTGCGCAGCTGGCTGATCTCCTTATATGAGAACAGCCGCCGTGGCCGATAATCGGCTAGGACGCCTTCATCACTTCATTATGAATAACAAAGTTATTAATTTGCGGTTTCACATTATTGTATGGGAACCCCCTTAATCTTTTTTTTAATGTTTTAGTTGTTTGTTATTATTATTTGTTGTTATAGCGACAACGGAAATACATCATTTGTGAAAATTTCAGCTTTCTAACTATCACGGTTCATGAAATACCGCCTGGAGACAGACAGACAACGGAGTCTTAGTTATTACTAAGACCCCGTTTTACCCTTTGGGTACGGAACCCTAAAAATCTTTTTTTCTTAAACGAGAAATTATAAATATAAAATTTTCGTGACTGAAATTCTGTGTGTTTAGGAATCTTCTGTTTCAAAAAGATATTGGATTTATTGATAACATTAACCACCAACTTTACAATATCTCTCAAATCCCTTTGCCCATGGCATTTATATTTTAATTATCCAGTTTCAGAGATTCCAGGTAAACTCTCAGATTGCTATCTAACAGATAATGCCATAGAACAGTAGTCAACATTAAAATATACTAGAACTTTATTTGAACCTCCAAAACTGGACCTGGTTCTTCAACAATAGAAAAAGTCTCCTACCACATAACTTTGAAGGCAAGAATTCGTGGTTAGACAAAACAAACAGGGTAGGTAACCTTGACGACCGGCTTCTACCCGGATATCCGGTTACAGAGGGGCGTGGCTTGAGGGTAGATGCAACCAATAGGGTAGCTGCCAACACGACGATTTGAAATGCTCTTGTTAAAATAGGTATGGATGAGTTAAGGGGTACTGGAGTTTTCTTTTTATGGAATTCTTTTCGGAACCAGAATAAATATATGGTATATCGTATGGTATAGCGGTTTCACCCACTTTCCCGTGGGAACTACTCCGAGCACCCGGATAAAAAGTAGCCTTTAGCCTTCCTCGATAAATGGGCCATCTAACACTGAAAGAATGTTTCAAACCGGACCAGTAGTTCCTGAGGTTAGCGTGTTCAACCAAACAAACCAACAAACTCTTCAGCTTTATAATATTAGTATTTTAGGGATTCGAGGTTGTAGGTGAATCCCTAATTTGAGTTCTGCCTCTTCTGGTTGATGGTTCAGGGGTTGAGTGAAATGACGGTGTTCGGATACCGGATATATTTCGCGTAAACCCCTGAGAGAACCTTTCACTCGGACCAGTGCGCAGTAACTGTCGTTCCGTGCATACTTCACGCTCACATACGATTTTGCTTACCTTGCACTCTGCCATTCGTGCTTATATGTGTCCCTACAGTATAGATTAATTTTCATTATTTTATTTTCGTTAATCATAACGAAAGGCGAAACCACCACAATTTTTAATTTCACGACACAAAATTTACGAATAATCTTCAATTACTATAACAGCTTTAACACACCCCCAACAAATTGAATTATTCGGCAAAAAACAATATTACATCCCCCTATTTCTATTTCTAATTCCATCATTTCATCAACCATCACCTTTCATTTTCCATTCATCAATAAAACAAGATGGTTGTCAGGGTTTCATAAATTGAATAGGATCAACCCTCTGATGGTTGGGTATCGGTTACAGTAATTTGCGATGCGATCGGCGAAGATAATGAGCGTTACGAGGGTTGGTAATGGTAATGGTAACTATGGTTTGTAGTGTTAAGGGTTTTCCGGTGATTATTGAACGGTAGTGTAGGTTAATCCTTTTTCCGTGTGTTTAAAATAATTATGATAATGATGGCGTTCCCGCAAATTTTTGGCCATGAGGTCAGCCAGCTGCGCAGGACATATTATAACGCACAAGCATTTGCGCCGACACAGATGCACTCTCTATGATACGAAATGAAATAAGTGCCTAATATAACTTTAACGGCCAGTTTCACAGGTTTCTGATAAAGTTATAAATAGCTATCTGACAGATAGTGCCATAGAAATGTTTTTAATTTTAGTAGAGATTGCGGTAATTCATATGAGGCCAATGCCAAAAGTCTATCTCTCTGGATATCCGAACTGACAGATCATGTCATTGAAAAGTTGACAAAATTAAAAAGTACCGGGGCACTATTATCAGATAACTATCTGGAACTTAACTGGAATCTGTATAACTGGCCGTCAATATTATATTAGGCACTTATTTCATTTCGCATCATAGAGAGTGCACCTGTGTCTGCGCAAATGCTTGTGCGTTATAACATGATCTGTGCAGATGGCTGACCTCATGGCCAAAAATTTGCCGGAATGCCGGCATTATCATAATTATTTTAAAGTCACGATATCTAGACGACAGATAGCTATCTAGAACGTTATTTGGAACCTGTGAAACTGTCTGTTAGTATAACAAATCCGTCAAGCTGAGCTATCAAAACAAAAACTGCAATCCCCAACCCGTCACCGCCCGAGGGTGGTCACAAACACCCGTACACAGCTATTTGCGCAGACGCACATGCGAGGACATCCGGCTCCTAAACTAATACTTTATGTTCTAAACAAACAACATTCTGCACGATGTCGTTAGTAGTTAGTTTGAGAGAACTGTCATTGTGCCAATTTTTTGCCTCTTGTTGTGTTAGAGGAATTTCTTCTTAGGTGTTTTGTTATTAATTTTTAGATGGTGTATTTTTAGGTATTTAAATAATGAACAATAACTTATCGTTTAGACTTATTAATGCCTCGCGCAAATCCTGGTTTCCATCACTAAGTTGATATGTAGCGAAAGAAAACGGAAAATGTAGATTCGAAAATGCAAAAACGACCACTCTGTGGACCCCAGATAGCGGGAAACGACATCGCGGCACGGCGGCAGGCCCAGGAGGAGATGGCGTGACGAACTTGACTCCCATCAAAAGGATTGGCCTCAGGTGGTAAAAGACAGAGATTAGCGGAAATAGGGAAGGGAGGCTTTTGCCCTGCAGTGGGACGATACAAGCTGAAATGAATAAATAAAACACTCACTTGGCATAGGATAGATAGACGATAGATAGCCTTAATTTTTTTAACTTTGTGTCTACATAAAACCATACATTTTTACAGAAAAATTAAATTGTCATTTGTAATTTAATTATTTAATTGTAACTGACAGCTGTGATGCTGGGAAGTCAGTTCAATACAGTTTCTTCTTTCCAGCCATAAGACTATGAAGCGCCAGAAGGGGGCTTTTGAGGCTCTCTAGTGTGAAAAACTGCGATATTAATTACCCCAATCTCCATTAAAGTATTTGATTTTACTTTCGTCTATATACTTCTTACCCCTGTGCAAAATTAATCTTAAAACTACATTCTTTCCACAGGTTCTCCAACAAGCGGGTAACATAGAACGCCTCGGCCGTTTCCTCTGGTCGCTGCCGGCTTGCGAGCGCCTACATGCGCACGAGTCGGTGCTCAAAGCGAAGGCCATGGTCGCCTTCCACAGAGGCAACTTCAAGGAGCTGTACCGGCTGCTGGAGTCACACACCTTCAGTCCACACAACCATCCTAAGTTGCAGAGCTTATGGCTTAAAGGTAAGATGATTTAAACTACCTTCCACTCGTGGTTTTACCAGCTTCTCATAATGAACGAGGAGTCATCAACCTGGGTTAAAATTATATGAGTTAATAACTGCCAAGTAACATCAAAAGCCATTCAGCAGTTTTTGCGAGCAATAATAGTGAACATACATACATATATACACCGTGTTCCTGAGGTTATACATTAACTTCGGCATGTTGTTCAGTCCATTAAATTGACCATTTTCTACACTTTTAGAAACTATTAGAAATTCCAATTAAAAAAAAAAATTATACGAACTTAATGTTAGATGAAATTTATCTAATATGAATTACTCTAGTCTTTACCTTATACCTACCTCTTTGATAGTTTTGGCTGCACAAAGTGGCAACATCTCACAAATAAAGACTTTCTTAAAGCACAACATAATTAATTTGGTTAGACTTAAATTACCAATAACTTAAAAACTACTACTTCACAAGAGCTATAAAAGTATTATTCAAAATTAATGCATATCCTCAGGAACACGGTGTATAGCCACCAATAGCTAAAATCCATACAAACTTAATCCTTTACCCAATTATGTTGGGGTCGGAATCCAGTCTAGCTGGAGAGTCTAACTGGATGCAGCTAAGAACCAATGTTTACAGCCGTGGCAGATATTTTTAGGCTTCCCGCACACTACAGACTAAACAGTCAGCCGACAGTCGGTCCGTTGGTAGACAAAAATTTTTTTTTAAAGAAAATCGACAATCCAACTGACGTTTTCAGTCCATCTTATACCAAAATAAAACTTCATCATTGTAATTTGCATACTATTTTCATCTTCATACTAATTTATGAGCGCGGACAAACTATCGGCCGACTAAAAGTTTGCAGTGTGCGGGAGCCCTTAGAACCCTTAGAGCCCTTATATTCGTAGAATTTATGTGTACCTATTTTTTGTATGCACCTTAGTTGTTAAGCGTAGTATTGAAGTTTTCTTCTCTTGTCACCCCAGCACACTACATGGAAGCAGAGAGGCTTCGCGGACGGCCACTCGGCGCAGTCGGCAAATACCGAGTGCGGCGCAAGTTCCCTCTGCCCAGGACTATATGGGATGGAGAAGAAACTTCGTATTGTTTTAAAGTAAGTGCCTTAGATCTTCTTCTTCAGCTATATTTGGAGAGAAGCTCCGTTTAAAGATTCTGTACTGTTTTTAGAATAAGAACCTTAAAGTTGAGTTGCGCACGATGTCTACAAAAAAATCATGTTTGTTATATAGGTGCTCCCTAAAATTCTTATTTTATTATAGTTTTTAGTATTTGTTGTTAAAGCGATATCAGAAATACATCATCTGTGAAAATGTTAGCTCCCCAACTATCATGGTTTATGAGATATGATCTGGTGATGGACAGCGAAGCCTTAGTGAAATAAGAATTTTAGGGGGCTCCCATATAAAAAACGTGATTTTTTGTACGGAACCTTGCGCGAGTCTGACTTGCTGCTCGCTCACTTGGCAGGTTTTAAGTACACATACATCGTGGATTCTAACAATCAGGTATTCCTCGAAGCGCCCATATTTTGGAACGCACCTAGTGAAGCACTCTTTTATTATTCCTCGGAGCGCTCCTTTAAGTTAGAATTTTATTAAATTGTTATCGGGAGCACTACTAAAAGGAGCGCTTCATTAGGTGCGTTTCAAAACAGTGGTGCTTCGGGGAATACCTCCTAAAAACTCATGAAAAATATTTGTCATCGATCCACAAAGGAGATTTACCGAGGCCAGTAGAACTTCCTTCTAATAAACTATACTATGTTTTGTCCAGGAAAAGTCCCGGTCAGTGCTGCGAGACTGGTACCTTCACAACCCGTATCCCTCACCCAGGGAGAAACGGGAGCTGGCAGAGACCACCGGCCTTACTACAGTACAAGTAAGTTCTTTGTTTCATACTAGATTAGCTTCCGCCAGCGGTTGCACCCGCTTCCCGAGGGAACTACTTTCCGTACCCGTGTAAAAAGTAGCTTATATGTTATTCTGATGTCCAAGCTATATTACTGCCAAGTTTCATCAAAATCCGTCCAGCAGTTTTTGCGTGAAAGAGTAACAAACATACATACATCCTCACAAACTTTCGCATTTATGATATTAGAAGATATTAGAAGGACTAGCTGTTACCCGCGGCTTTGTATTTCACCCGTATTTCACTTCCTTACAAATGAAATTCTCAAAAAAGCCCCTACCCTCCCTGACAAACCATCATACCAAATTTCAACTTTCTACGTCCATTGCTGCACATAGGCCTTTCCCAAGGCCCCACCTCATACTCACAGCGCTGGGCAAACTAATATTAATATAAATTAAAATCCTTACACGTTTAAGTCAGTCCTGTGCCTGATCTCCCTCCGGTCGTGGGATTGCCGTCCCATCGGGCTATCAGAGTGAGGGAATAGGGAGTGCACTTGTGTCTGCGCTAATGCTTGTGTACTATAATATGTCCTGGCTGATCTCTTTATATGAGAACTGCCAAAAAATAAGCCTTTTCTTTTTTTTATCGGCGGGAAATCATCAGATGACTACCCACTGTGGGTGACAAAGTGAGGGAGTGTCAGACTTTTACTGACTAAAACCCACCGTGTTCCTTCGGGAGCCCTTTGTGCGCCAGGGCCGCGGTAACTCTTTCGAACAACCCGCAGCCCTGAAAATAGGCCTCGATGCCATTATTATTATAAATGTAGATCAAAAGCAGCAAAGAAGTGAAGTTTGTCGCTGTACGCATGACGAGCTCAGACGGTCACTTGCGGTGGCAACCGGACACCGCTTCCTCAAACTAAATGTATCGAGTTACCCGTAGTTAATGTATTAATATGCTCTATATACTCCAACAAGCGTTATTATCGTAGAACATAAATATAGGCTTCTCTCAATGAAAAACTAGCCTTAATTATGTGTCTGTGAAATGACGGCAGATAAGAGTACTCGGCGCACCCGGATACAAAGTAGCCTATAGCCTTTCTCGATAAATGGGACATCTAACACTGAAAGATTTTATTAAATCGTACCAGTAGTTCCTGAGATTAGCGCGTTCAAACAAACAAACTCTTCAGCTTATAATTTTAGTATGGATATAAAATATGTACTGCTAAAATATGTTGGTGTATCAATATTTTACCAATGATTCATTATAATTTTGTCATACTTGCAGGTTTCAAATTGGTTCAAAAACAGGCGGCAGAGAGACAGACAGGCCGAGCACAAAGATAGGTGAGTCATCAGTCATTATAAGCGTATCATTATTCAAATTCAGCAAAACATTATTAAATAGGATTCCGTTAAAATACCTGCTACTTAATTTATAAACAGATTTAGCAAAATTAGGTACGACACCAAGTCTGCCTACCGGATCTGTCAAATTTTACCAATCGTATATTAACTTTCCACTATTGTGATAAGGTTGAAAATCTATTGCAGAAATTTGACAGATTGTGTAGTACTACAAAGCTAAACTATGAAAAAAAGATTGGTGCTTACGTGCTTACCTATACTTGCTTTGACAAAAAGACTGAATTTTTTCGTCTTACTTGGCCATTTTTTAAATTTTTTACCAACTTGATATTTTCATGAAATAGCTGCACCTTTGGTCTGTCTTTTGCCATCTACAAAAGCCAAAAATCTGCCAAAATCAGGAGTCCACATAAAATGTATTTCTTTAACTTTTAAGTACGGAACCTTTAATAAAACAGAACCTTTTCAAACTACATATAATTAAAGTGCCGTCTTAATAAAAGCTGATGCAGAAATGAATTGTTTGTTGCAAAAGTGCTGATTTGTCTGTCTGTCTGTACTCATCATAACAGTATTGAGTTACAACACACTTGATTATAATGAGGTTTAGGTTTGTAGGTTATGTACCTATGTTGGTGACATGTGTACCGTCGTTATCGAGTGAGCTGCAGGTTTAATCACCTAACGAGCCCTAGTGTCAGAGTTTTCTCAAATCCGCCTGACAGCCTCTGACGTGGAATTAAAACTACGATTGCTACTGAGTATCATTCGAGGACGACGGCTTTACGTGCCCTCCCAGGCACGAGGGTGTAACACTGCCAACTGCCAAACTCTAGGCTGCTTTGTGAAAGTTTCTAAAATCCGCGAAGCGACTTCGGCCTGGCCCGGGAATCGAACCCGAGACCCGTGGCATGGCAGTCGCGCTATGCGACCTCGGAAATGCATTTTACTTTTATTTTTATTGGGTTTCGGGCGATTATTTGATGACCTGAAAAAGGCTAATAATCCGTAGCACTTATCAAATATTAAATTACCTTCTCAATTCAAATAAACCAGGTGCTGTATTACGTCCCAATGTTCAATACAATAATAATTAAAATATCTTCTATCTACAAAAATAATCTAAAATAACAAAATGTTCTAATCTTTGGAAAAGTATCGGCGCGTAAGATCTCCTTATCTAAATCTGAGGGCATCTGTTGCGGACCATTGATGCAGAAGTCTCGACTATGGCCCAAATATCGGCTAAGCGTGAGCCCGGAGCAGAGACAAAAAAAACCGGCCAAGTGCGAGTTGGACTCGCGCACGAAGGGTTCCGTACCATTATCTATGAAAAAAATACAATAGGAATGGTCAAGTGTGAGTTATTTAAGTTGCACATTATTTCTAATAGATGGCGCTACTAGTATACGATTTTTCAATTAATTAATATAAATCATTTATGAAATATACATAATTTGTGAAAATTTCAGCATTTTACACAATTTTATCACAATTTTATCACGGTTAATGAGATACAGCCTGGAGACAGGGAGACAGACAGACAACGAAGTCTTAGTAATAGGGTCCCGTTTTACCCTTTGGGTACGGAACCCAAAAAAGAGGTTAGAAGGTTGGTTATGGTAAAAAGGTATTTCGAATAAGACAAAAGATACATTTAAATCAGGTTTACAGTTGACAGTATTTTCATAAAAACTTGTCTTTTAAATCCATTAGCAGACATTCTCGATGGGAGGTTTACCTTTTTTGGTTTAGTGTAATTTTCCCAAAAAGACTTGCAAAGCCCTATTTTAAAATTTTGATAGAATAATAAGGGCTAGTTTCATAGGTTCCAGATAGAGTTATATTTAGGTACTAGCTTCTGCCAGCGGTTTCACCCGCGTACCGTGGGAACTACTCGGCGCACCCAGATAAAAAGTAGCCTATAGCTTTCTTCGATAAATGGGCTATCTAACACTGAAATTATTTTTTCAAATCGAACCAGTAGTGCCTGAGATTAGCGCGTTCAAACAAACAAACTCTTCAGCTTTATAATATTAGTATAAATTTTACAGATAATGGCGTATGTTTTTAATTTTGACTTCTTTTCTATGGTATTATCTGTTACATAGCTGTCTAGAACTTTATCTGGAACTTGTGAAACGCGCGTTAAGTATGCCTTTCAGAAAATTAAATACAGATAATGTTGAATAAATGAATTGTAAAACAAAAGTTATTAAAATATCTTTTGAGAGCATGAAATTAAATCCGACATTAATTACTTTACACGTCTTAAATTACACACATCTTTGCCAAATTGCATCAAAATTGGGTCATCGATATAAGTGACAGAGTGATTGACAGTGTGACAGATTTCATTATATCTAAATTAAACAATACCTGCTATTGTTTTAAGATATTGATATTTTTTAAAAATTTATTTATTTATTTATTATAGCATAAAGGTAATAAAATATTTAAGCTAAGCCCCACAAAACCGTTGTAAATATTGCACTATTTAAAATAATTAAATATGAACACACATTGTTATTATTCAGTCAAAGAAGTCTCGTGGCTAAGTCGACGCCAATTGATCATAAAGTTAAGCAACGCTTGGCACGGTCGGTCCTTGGATGGGTGACTTTATTGTCATGACGAGTTCTTCCGTGTTTCGGAAGGCACGATAAACTGGCGGGTCTTGGCTGTTTGGCCATCTTTGGCAGTCGTTACGGATAGTCAGAAGCCAGATAGTCTGATAACCAGTCTTACCAATGCGTATCAGGTTGCCTGGGGGTTGTGGAGGTCAGACAGGCAGTCGTTCCATGTAACTAGCTCTCAGCTGCATCCGTTTAGACTGGAAGCCGACCCCAACAGTGTTAGGAAAAGATGATCAGTAACTATAATTCAATTATTTACCAAAATATATCCTAAACAATACTTTTTCAAAATAATTCTTCGTCAAAAGCCGTCACCTACACAAACACACACACACGTACACAACATCACACAAAGAGGGGCTCCACGTTTGCCTATCCATTTGGCTGGCTTCAACGAAACCTGATATCCTACACAGTACATCCCTGGATATAACCACAACACCCAAACGAAAATACACCCTATCTTCATAGTATTAAAGTAGAATTTCAAATGTATAACGGAAAATAGTACAGCCAACGGTTACTTTATAATAATTTCCAATTTACAATATTACGGTTCGATATTTGAATTTCTGCGTTCGAAATATTAATTGAAGTGTGCTTATGATCAAAATGGCCCCTACATGGTATGTGCAATGAGAATTTTGGCGGCAAAAGTTATTTATTGTGTTAAAATCCATTAATGTTGTATGAAAATGTTTGCTCGTTTTAGATTTTATATCGGTTGGTTGAATCGACATTGAATTTATTAAAGAAACTAGCTGTTTTCCCGCGGTGTACAACCTATAGCCCATATTAGAGACTAGCTTCTGCCAGAGGTTTCACCCGCGTCCCGTCGGTACTATTGGGCGCACCCGTATCAAAAGTAGCCTATAGCCTTTCTCGATAAATGGGCTAACTAACGCTGAAAGAATTTTTCAAATCGGATCAGTAGTTCCTGAGATTAGCGGGTTCAAACAAACAAACCCTTCGGCTATATAATATTAGTATCTATAGATTAGTCTAGCACAGGGGTCGGCAACCTGCGGCTCGCGAGCCACATGCGGCTCTTTGGATGGGAAGCTGCGGCTCTTTAGTTCCATACAATTATTATTTATTTCATAAAATAAAAACCAATTAAAAAGCTTTTTCAATCGATTAACAAAGATTCGGCACCATTTCTATCTCTCAGCCACTTGTACGTTGATTCCTGAGGAGGCCTCGCAGAAAAACTAGTTACCTATTTATTTTCGTTTCGCCGTTATCCTGGTTTAGATTGCCGACCCCGAACATTTCGGGAGAAAGCTAGGCAGCTGATAATGAATTTTACTATTTTAACATTTATTAATTTATTTTTAAATTAGAATTATGCTCACAGTTCCGGTCAGAACAGCTTTCGCTGAGAGAAGTTTCGTAAAGTTGAAATTTATAAAAACCTATTTGAGAAGCACGATGAGGCAAGATAGACTATCCGCGTTATCAGTTCGCGAAGCTGAAATAGCGGCTAAACTTAACTACGACACAATCCTGAAAAATCAGTGAGCCTAAACGCTGAAAGGTTCGACTATTTTAATTTCTATGTGTGTGATTATTTTTCGTCATCATTTTGTTAACAATAAAACTAGATTATTTTTTAATTTGGCTCACTTAATTTAACGATTTTTCACTGCCAGGTAAAGGCCTCGCCTTTAAAGAGCGGTTCGGGGTCTTAATGGTGGGCAAAATGGAATGTGCAACTAAATTAATTATGAATTAACTTCCAGACCTATATTTTGCCTAAGTGTAATAAACGACTTGATTTTGAATAAAAATCGCGCACTCTTTTATTTCTACGTGCACTCTTTCCTGTTTAATCCCCGAACTGAAAAAAATTTTCGCGCTCGCTTCGCTCGCGCATTCACATTACATACTAGCTTCTGCTAAAGACCTCGTTCGCGGATTATGTCACTTATGCCAGCGACAGCGGGTCGTCATAATCAAAGATCTTTCCCTTCACTGCTCTGCTCCTATTGATTGTAGCGTGATGAAAAGTACTATAACCATCTCAGGAGTATGAATAATAATTGTACCAAGTTTCGTTAAAATCCGTCGAGTAGTTTTTGTTTCTATATTATAACGGTTATACAGACAGACAGACAAAAATTCTACTGATTGCATTTTTGGCATCAGTATCGATCCCTAATCACCCCATTATGGTTATTTTGGAAATATATTTAATGTAAAGAATTCACCTCTCTACAGATTTATTATAAGTATAGATTGCCTGTCTTTTTCCTTGCTTTATTCCACCACAAATTAACTTAAACAAATCGTGGTAACTTCAGCTTTACAATATTTGAGAAACATTTTCAAAATTAGATTTTTTGTGACTTGACCTAAAACTGTCAAAAGAAACCGCACTCGCTCTACTCGTGCCCTTTTCTTTACGATGTTTACACGTCATGTAAACATCGTAAATGGGTCATTCTTCTTTTTAACCTACAAAAGTTTGTCTTCCTCTCGAAAAAATTGATTATTTTGATCAGAAATATTTTGTGTTTTTATCAGTTTCCTAACGTTTTTCACCTCCGTAAACTATACATAAAAGGTTAGAAACCTTTAATAATAATTAATATCCTGAATAACACAGAATATTTTAACTTTGATATTCGTGTAAGAAAAAAAATACCACTCCGTCACATTTTTATATTAACTATTTTTTTAATATTTTTAACAGCTAAGGGTTTCTGTTTTTTTGAGCTAGAGTTTGTAAATATTTCTTACTTAGTTAAGCATATGAATAATAAAAATATGAAGATCTGACCTGATATAGTACAAAAAACTTGTTTGTGACGGAGGTGTTCAAGAGACACGTTTAATTCTGATAAAACTTTGAAATTATGAAAAATGAGTAAAACTTTAATGAGCAGGTTGCTTTTGGAATCCATGATGGTTAAATGATAGTTTGAAATACACAATTTCATTTGAGAAAAATATATATGTATATTTTTAAATCATTTTTTAATATCAAAAAGTGCTTCGTTCAAATTGTAGGTTAAAAAGAAGAATGACCCAAATGTGTAACATGTAATTTTCATGTACAGTATATATACATTTATCAAAATAAAAATAATGTATTGGTACTTGACCACAATTGTATGACCAACCCCCCCCCCCTCCCTAGCACAAAAGCTGGATCCGCCCTTGGGCTTCGCGAACTTATGTAGCCGACGTACACATTAGGTCTGTTTGTGGCTCTTTAAAAACTAAAAATGTTGTAAATTGTAATTTTTGGCTCTTTTGACTCAAAAGGTTGCCGACCCCTGGACTTCCAACAGTGAAAGAATTTTTCAAATCAGTCCAGTAGTTTTGCAGTCATAACAAACGAACTAAATTATACTAATTCTTAGCTCGTGGCTAAGTCAAAGCCGCGTGGATCGATCGATCATAAGGTTAAGCAACGCTTGGCGCGCTCGGTCCGTGGATG
>NWSH02000571.1:1929582-1946769 GCA_002382865.2 Heliothis virescens
AAAATTAGAAAAGTTGCATTGGTACTTGCCTGACCTGGAATCGAACCCACACAGTCATACTTGAGAGGTTGGTGCTTTACCCACTAGGCCACCACGACTTACTCTTACTTACTTACTTACTAATATACATTGCTTTAAAAATTTTGCAAGCTGATAGGAAATCAACTGTTTCCACCGGGTTTGCCCGCTTACAAAGTGCGATAAGTAGATTTTGCTCGAGTTTATTAGCTAGCTTCCGCCAGCGGTTTCACCCGCTTTCCCATGGGAACTACTGNTGTAATTAAATTTGATCAATCAAAATGGATTCAATTCTATTCTGAAGGTCAGATCTGTGCTTGAAGTTTATTGTAATAGTATATGTAATTGAAATTACTAACTTAAGTAATTAATATGTATAACAAGCTTTTGCCAGCGGTTTCACCCGCATCCCGTGGATAATACTCGGTGCACTTGGATAAAAAGTAGCCTATAGCCTTCCTCGATAAATGGGCTATCTAACACTGAAATAATTTTTCAAATCGGATCAGTAGTTCTTGAGATTAGCGCGTTCAAACAAACAAACTCTTCAGCTTTATAATATTAGTATAGATTAAAATTTGCAAAAGTGCGAGCCCGCGAATGCACGGGGTTTCGCGCCATTGTAAATCACTCACAAAAAAAGATACTTATGCCCAGTTTCACCTACAGCCCCTAACAGGTTTGGGGGACCGTTAGAATATGGTTTCGTTTTCACCAACCGTTAGGGGTCAGAATGTCGGTGAAGGTTTCAAGTAAAGGATCCCATAATTTCATGGTCGATTATTTTCATGAATCCGAAGAAAATTATCGCAAAAAAGAGGTTGGTGCTATATGGACATTAAAAGAAAATTATAGTTAAATAGAGATCGACGTATAAAATAGGCATGACGACTAAAAAAAATAATTAGTCCGTCTTTTAGGTTACAAAAAAATATTGCATACGTATTTTTTTGTTTTTCATCTAAATAAATAATTACGAAGATAAAGACCGTTGAAATTGCGCGTGACGTAACGTCTATGTACGATTTTTACATAGGCGTGACCTCGGACCCACTCCTAAACTTTAATACTCATTATCATCCGTATTATTCATAGATTAAAAAAAAAAACAAAAAATACGTCTCCAATTTTTTCTAAATTCTTTTTAATCTAAATTACGGACTAAATGGATTTCCTTATTTTTTTACCCTGTCGTCTACCTAAGTGTTAAATAAAATGATATGTTTGTAACAGGTACACCTATTCAAGGAGCTGATCACGCCAACCCGCAGATGAATTATTCAACCAATGAAAATGGACACAATAATGACAATCAAGGTAAGTACCAAACCATGGATCCGAGTATTTCGTTCTAGGTTCTACGTTCTCTAGTTCAATGTCTTTAATCCAAAAAAGTAAAATTACAAAAGTAATGGGCGTCAATCTAAATATTTCTTTCACCTCCTTTAAAAAGTTGACGCCGCTTATTTAAAATCAGTGGTTCTTAACCGGTGGTCCGCGGACCACTAGTGGTTCTTGGAAGCATCTCAAGTGGTCCGCGAGCCATGCCATTACCTGAGCGCGTTAACTGCGATTCGAGGCGGTTGCAGTCATTTTACCAACCATATCCATAAACCAACTGGGTGGTCCACGGCATGACGAAAATTTTGACAAATGGTCCGTCAGGACAAAAAGGCTAAGAACCACGGATTTAAATGTTCAGTCTTGCTGTCACTTACACTTTGTTTTCATAAACACGAATGCATGCAGCATTCGTGTTTATGAAAACAAAGCAGGAGTTGACGACCGCAGACGTACTCCTAACTGCATAACCTAAGAGCGGGGGCACACGATGCGTTGCGGCGCCGCACCGCAAAGACTTCACCGCATCAGCGGGCATACGAGTGGTGCGACGCTGCAACGTTGTTATGTCGCAACGTTGCCGCCGGCGCTTCAGCAGAAAGAAGAAACGAGCGAGCGTGAGTCTTTCCTAGTGACGCATAAACAACTGAGCGGTGCCGCTCCGACGTCGCAATGCATTCAACCCTCCCTGCCTCGTATCGGTGGTTACAAGTCCGATGCGGCGCCAAAGCGCATCGTGTGACATGCCACAGATATTTCTATGTAAGAGGACGCAGCGACACCACTCCGGCGCCGCACCGCCGCCGCAACGCATCGTGTGACCCCTTTCTAAGTACGTCGGCAGCAGCCTCTCTAAGTTCATACGCAGACATTAATGATATTGTATTCTAGGTCACAATCCAGTGGCAGGGAATTCACGAAAGAGCCTCTCCCAGCATAAATTACCGAACAACGCAGCCGGTTCCACAAGATTTAAACAGACACCCTATAATCCGGCTAACAGAATCATCAGACAAGCAAAAAGTTTTACATATGATTGTAACGAACCAAATCCTGGAAGTGAGACAATAAAACCTAAAACAGAACCCAACATTGCAACACGTGATTATTCAAACGTTGGTCCAATAGCACTAGAGATAATTGAAATTTCCGATGACGATGACGTTGATGAAAATAGTGAAGATACTGATATGCAACATGTTGATATCCCTATTACTAATAAAAATGGGACTGTTGCAAACAACGCAAATGACAATCAAAGAAATAATAGAAGACGACTATTAATTAGTAGTTTTTGCGAGTGGTTGGATCTAATGGAATCACATACTAATACTGCTAATGATTGCAATGAAAACGCTTATGAGAATACTGCTTCTGCTGCGCCACATTCTGCTTCGGAAACTGACAATGAAGATGACGGTGAAGCAGACAATGAAGAAGATGATACTAAATTAGATGACGATGACAAAACTTTTGAAAAATCCAAACAAAAGAATAACATTCCTGATTTTGAACTACCCCCTGAATACGATCCAGTCGACTCCAGGTGGACATTGAAGTATAAGAAACATTCCGTTGATCTTCAGGAAGTCATACCCAAAAGCGGCGTGTACATAAATGCTATTTACTTCAAATACATTCAGATGACAGCTAAAGATGCTTCAGATTTAGCTCTCGGGCTGATGCCAGAGATATTTTGCGATGCAGCTTTGAGAGTTTGCAGTTTAAAAGGCGCAAGGAGAGTTTCCCATCCCAACATACCAAGACCTGGCTTAGATGCCAATGCCGTTGAAACAATAATCAAATTTGTTTTTAAACATGGCGAAAAAAAGAACTGGAAAACGTACAATACTAATATTCATTCAGTTATGAGTCGCAAGCTGCTTAAGTTAAGAAAAAAAAAACAGAGCCATAAGTAGGGCCGTGAGAGTGTTTACCAGGGGGAGACAATAGCCACTGCTAAGATATCTTTGTAAGTGTCATTTTATATAATTAAGGTTTTTTTGGAAAATAATTAATTAGAATTCATATACGTATGTAATATACTTTTAACACACTAATATTTATATTATAATGGCGTCCTAGCCGATTATTGGCCACGGCGGCTGTTCTCATATAAGGAGATCAGCCAGCTGCGCAGGACATATTATAGTGCACAAGCATTTGCGCAGACACAGGTGCACTCCCTATTCCCTCACTCTCATAACCCGATGGGACGGCAATCCGACACGACCGGAGAGAGATCAGGCGCAGGACCGACATTAACGTGCTCTCCGATGCACGGGTGTATCAATCACCAACTTCCAACTCCGGGCTGCTTTATGAAAGTTTCTAAAACCCACAAAGCGATTTCGGCCCGTCCCGGGAATCGAACCCGAGACCTCGTGATCAGCAGCCGCCTATGCGACAACTAGACCAACGAGGCAGTTGGATTTATATTATAGGTAATTAAGAAAAAACATATATTTGTTTGTTTGTACCCTAGAGGTTGTCAAACCTATTCATTTTGTATAGAACCGGTTCTTCAAACCATAGGTACAGACAGAATTGTGTTGCTGGGGAGTTTGTTCCACCATTTCTTCTTCCCAGCAAAAACACATAGGAAGTGGTGAAGGGCGTTTCGGGGGCTGTCTTTTGTAAAAATTGACCTTCAAAAAGTGATGATTTTCAGCCTACTTTTAATAAATGACTTTTTATCTTTTACTACTGAACCGATTTGATAAATTTGTTCTCGGTTAGTGTACTGTAGGTACAGTCTTCAACTGTACATGATGTGCGCGTTTGCTGATGCAGCAAATGCGCCGGGTCACGTACCTTTATTTCACAACAATATTACTGTTTATTGAAAATAACTTTAGTACAATTTTAGCAACGATAGAGTAAGGAGTCGCCAACTATAACTTTGTATTATTTACGTAATAAACTAACTTCAGTGATTTCTTCTCTTTGCACTCAACTAACTTCTCTGCAACCATCAGCCATTCTACAACCAATGCAACTAAGCAAAGTGTACCTAACCGTACAGTTAGAAAGGTACACTATCCCCGGGTAACAAGGCGATATTTTACGCGCCTACGGGAAGAATTTCCCCGGAGCCATAGGGGAAACCGCAGAAAAACAGTTAGTTATTAATACAATTATAACTTGCACTTTCAATTATACTTAATTAGTTTATTGTCAGTATAATTTTGTTATAATTATCTGTACCTAAATCTGTTAAAATAAACTGTACTTACCTATCTTTTTAGGCCTTAATTATTGCATGTTTAGATAGGCTAATTTATGTGCTCTACATAAATATTATTATACATATATGTATACAAACACCAAAAAATCTTTGCACCTAATAGGTATAATCACAGATTAGGAAAGGTATAATTCTAATTTTATACAAATAATGTTTCCTTTTAAGTGTAAGGTAAATAAAAAAAACATTAATATTAATTACCATTAAATAGGTTAAAATAGGTTTCGTGACCCGAGGCAATACTAATTTTTTCACCAAATAATAGGCCATCTTTGGTGAAAAAATTAGCATTGCCATACAACGTGGCAATGCAGCCAGTCTTCTGGGCACGTTTCCGGAGGACAGTGATGTGGAGGAATACTTCGACGCCTAACATCACTCATGTTCTTTTTTATACGTTTTCTATTTTAGTTTTGTAGTTATCTTAGTATAGGTAGTTTTAAGTTTATATGTACTATTGGCGTAGTATATAAGTATAAATTGTGTAGAGGAAAAATGTGTACCTACACATTTATGGAAATAATAAACATCTGTTATAAGTAGTACATTAGCCCGTGGCGTCGTGGCTATCAACCTCTTGGGCTCTCAGTCGACAAAGTTAAGAAGGAAAGATATATTTTTTATATTGGAAATAAATAATTTACGTCTTTATTGTGTCTTTTATTACTTCCTTTATTTGCTCGTGGCTAAGTCAAAGCCGCGCGAATAAATCGACCATAAGATAAAGCAAAGCTTGCCGCGGTTTGGATGGGTTAAAAAAGATGTTCAAATGACAGCGGCCGATTCAACGTGCCTTCCGAAACGCGGAAGAACTCGTCATAACAAAATGGTCAAGCATTGCTTAACCTTATGATCGATCGATCTGCGTGGCTTTGATTTAATTGGAATGAGACAATATTGTGATGATGATGGCGTCCTAGCCANTATGACTGTTTTTTGGTGTGTTGACAGTTGCTGTAAGTCAGTGCCAATAAGTCAGTCGTCCATTGAAAACTGATTGTTGTCAACTGCACAAAAAAACACGCGATGGCTCTATACGCATTCGATACGATTATACAGATAGATATCGTTTCTGTTTAGGGGTCCAGACCGATTGTTGGCCACGGTGGCTGTTCTCTAAGATCAGCCAGCTACGCAGGGCATATAGTAAATAAGCATTTGCATATTCCCTCACTCTCATAAACCGATGGGACGGCAATCCGACACGACCGGAGAGAGATCAGGCGCAGGACCGACACTAACGTGCTCTCTGATGCACGAGAAAACAATTATTGTACCTAGGTCCAAGTGTGTATTCGCGGGTGAAACCGCTGACGGAAGCTAGCTAGTATGCTTATAATGTGGATTTACTGTGCGACTCATGTGTCACCGTAAGATTATAAATACCGTTGAGAGCGACTTTGTTTTGTACAGACGACAGCACATCAAGTTACCACAATCTGTCAAATTTCTGCACTCGATTTTCAACCTTATCACAATGGAGGTAGGTTAATGTTTGATTGGTGAAAGTCAGATTCGTATACGTTGACCTGCTGTTGTCTGTACTGTGTATGTACTGATAAGAGACAGGACGAAGTTCGCTAACAGCATTACGTCTGCTTTTCTTAAAACAACGGATTACTTTGAATATTTTTTTAAGAAAACTAACGTTTTAAATTTTGTCGTTGAACTTCGAACCAGGTGATTCTCTAACGCAAAACATCTTTACAACCAAGAAATCATCGTTGCAACATCTATAAGTGCGCGATCGCAGCGCTTCAACGATGTTGACGGCGCGACATAGAACTAAAATATGGTTCCAAATGTATGAAAAATCATCCTCGCCTTCGACGACAACGACGACTTCGCCTTCGATTTTATCCTTCAAACCGAAAAGCTTGTCAGTTGTGAGGTCGTCGTTGTTGTCATCTATGATGTGTCAGTTAGAGAATCGCATGGCTGAATAGTACAATTACATCATTAATATATCATGTTTTCCTTTTATTTATTTTTTAACGATGGGAAATCATCAGTTTTACCCCTCCCGTTGTGGGTGATAGCGTGAGTGTCAGACTTTTGCTGACCGTGTTCCTTCGGGAGCCACCGCGGTAACTCTTTCGAACAACCCGCAGCCCCCACAGGCTCTGGCCCTAGTGGGCCCCGCAGGGGGCATGATGTTTTCCTTACTTATATTATTTAGTAGGTAGGTACAGACAACAGCACAACAAGTTACCACAATCTGTCAAATTTCTGCATTAGATTTTCAACCTTATCACAATGGAGGTAGGTTGATGTTCGATTGGTAAAATTTGACAGATTGGTATACGTTGACCTGCTGTTGTCTGTACTAAACTCGTTTTTATAAAAATAAAATACAGTTGGTGACTACATGGGTTAAATATGTCTGTACCTACTCTCGCATAACATGCATGCATGAGTCAGCTCACAACTCCATGAAGTACATGCTATGATAAGGGAAACGTGTTAAAACACGTTGTATCAGGGTGCCTACGTGGGCGCATCAACGCGAATATGATGCGAAGCGATCCGAAGCCAATTCAAATGCAAAACAAATTGATTGTTGACTGTATTCTAATACTCACTGGGTTCATCATCTGCCTAGCCTTTTCCCAACTATTTTTGGGGTCGGCTTCCAGTCTAGACCGGATGCCTCAGCCGGGAAGGACTGAGAACCAGTGTTTTTACAGCATGGAGCGGTATCCTATCTGGAATGACCTCCACACCCAGTTTACCTCTGGGCAACCTGACCCTTGGATAAGTGGCATGATTCGTAGTTATCTTGTGACTGGTTGTCGAGACTTCTGGCTTCTGACTACCGTTAACGACATTGCAAAGATATTTGGTTCAAATGACAACCGGAGACCCACTGTTTATTCGTGCCGTTTCCGAAACACGAACGAAGAACGTCTCGCTTAATGAAAGATGGTCACCCACCATTACTTAGCACGGCCAGACCCGCCAAGGTTCGCCAAGCGTTGCTTAACCTTATGATCGATCGATCCGCGCGGCTTTGACTTAGCCACGAGCTCTTCTAATACTCACTGGGTTATTAAATGCAAAAAGTTACATAAAATACGTTAATCAGTTTCTTATGTTTTAGAGAATAATATGTTAATGTAGGTGTAAGGTAAAAAGTTAGGACCTTTTTTCCGGACTTCTTTTTTTCATATGGTAACCCTAATTAGAAATCGTGAAATTAAATGTTCAGACGATAGTAGGTCAACCTACCCGAATCTGTCACTTTACTAATCGAACTTTAACCTTTCACTATTGAGATAAGATTGGAAATCTATTGCAGAAAGACAGATTGTGGTAACTTGATGTGCTGTCGTCTGTACCTACCTAATATTGATGATGCAATAAAAGCACAAACAATTCCAGTAAATAATTTATTTATTAGAAAAAAAATAAAATCTTTTTTCTTTTTTTTTCTTAAGTATAAAAATACCCGTAGTATTTAAGTCACGTTACCTATAATAATACAATTTAAACTATTATGTACTTTTTCCTCATTTACAACTAAACATAATATATTCTGATAATTAATAAGCAATACAAAAAAATATAGTACGTACAAATCATAATACAATTGTATTTACATAACCACATACCTAATTCAAATGAATATCTAAAGAGTCACTTAATTAAATTACTTATAAATCTTATTTCCACAACTGGTTACATATTACATTATATTTTTATTTATTTTCCAACGAGCATTTTTCAATTCATTCCTTCTCAATTCTTCAATATTTGAGAATAGCAAGAATAATATCAGCAACAACACTTGTAGAACCAAAACTACAATACACAATTAAAGGAAATAGGTATAAGCATGAATAACTAATACAAGCAGAAATAAAATTGCATTTGGTCTTAGTGATAAGTACTGCCATGCAAAAGTCAGAGTCTGAATGGTAGACGAAAATTAATTAGCGTGCATTTTATCCCGTAATGAGAGCCAAAGATATCCAAGTGACAGCCGGAACCCACCACTTTATCGTGCCTTCGGAAACGCAGAGGAATTCGTGATGGTCACCCACAAACCGACCGCGCCAAGCGTTGCTTCACGTTATGATCGGTTGACTGCTGGCTGCTTTGATTTAGCCACGAAATCTTTCCGTTGAAAGACGTTACAAATGATACTCGTGTATTTCGCGAACGACATGTGTCCGAAGGATAGATTTTTTCTACATTTCTTTTGGTATTTTCAACTGTTTTCAGTGAGGGTACTACCTCATTGCCATCTTCATGTAAAATGTCAAGAGCCAAACCACAGTACAACACGAAAAGTTTGTTTCCAAAATGTCTATTAATTATCTTAATGTCAAACAATAATAACAAAATATCACAACACTGTACGATGCACGTATTCGTTTCACATTTTCGACAGTTTCGCATAAATGAAGTCTAACTTTTGTGATAATGACCTAAACCATTCTTCCATCCGGGCTTCGTACGAACTGTGAGGTCTCAACGAAGGATTTGAAGAGAACCTATCATCTCCAAGACTTCTCGCTGGAGTGCAGGTCTGATAACCTACGTTAACATTTGGAGGTGCCATTGGTCTTTCATTAGGTCCTGGTCTCATCGGCGGTTGCTGCATCCTCGAATCTTGGTAATTAGAGTCTTGACTAGCTGGTGAAAACCTTCTTCCTTGAGGATAGGACTCAAAGTAATTTGGTGGTTGAAAAGAATACGGTACCCCAAGTGGATTTTGCGGATTCATTTGAGGTCTTGGATTATTACCGTGCACGTTCATAGGTTGTGGTAACCTCTCTGGCTGATTAGCAGGATAAAACGTACCGCCAGAAGTTCTAACAAATTGATTTTCTTGAAGTTGAGGTCGAGGTTGAGGCAAGTTACTGGGCTGATTTACTGATGGTGGTTTATGACATTCTGTATTTTTATTTTTCTCTGGATGATGATATTCAGGCCTTTGTTCAATGTTATCAGGTGCCGTAGGATGGATAAACACCTGGCCCGTACGAGGATCTTCTAAGAGGTAGCCTTTGATTTTTGGTCCATTTGTGGGACTTTCACCTTGCAAGTTTGCAGTCTTAGCAGGCTCTTGAGGTTTATTAGTCTTCGCAATGTTTTGCTGCCTCTCGTCATTCATTCGCTCAATCGGTTGTGACCATCTATCATATCTAAATCTATGAAACATTTTATGCAAATGTTGGGAATTTTGTGGATTTTGGTTATGAGGTGGTGCCTGTTGATTTAAATGTCTGGTTATCCGAACTGGTTGATTTTCTACATTTGAGAATCGTTGCATGGATTTCGTTAGAGCAATTAAAGGATTTTGTGTCTGTACGCTGTCTGCTGTATTTGAAGGTGGTTCCGGTAATGTATTGTTAGGCTTATTCTGTGCACTAAGTTTTCGCTCTACTCTTTCATTGTTTGATTTCCTGAATTTCTTTGATTCAGGTTCTTCGGATCTTGTTATAATGATTCTGTTCAGATGCTCATCTTTTTGAACGAGGACTTTAAAAGCTGATGAGTTTATGTCTTCAATTGACTCTTGGGGCAGCCTAAAAGGTTCATTTGATATGGTCTGCGTGTTTTGGATCAAAGATTTCAAGGTATTTTCAGGAAGAAAAGGGTCATTCGTAATTTTATCATTGTCCGGATTCTTATTTGTTTTTTCGGTGTTTACTGGGTAAGGGTTAGGATTTTGCATTGATGCTCTATAATTTTCCGGTGTTTTGTGAGATTTTTCTTTCAAGATTCCATGTGTTACAGTTAAGTTAAGCAATCTTTGCATATCAGTTATTTTTTCATCAGTTTGGTGGGTTAATTTTCTTTGTTCACTGTCATTTATTTCAAAAAGTCTTGTTAATTGATTTTCTTTATCGTTATGTGGTAAGCTGTGTTCAGGAGGTTTTGATTTGTTAAGTTCTACAGTTTGTTCAGACTGTATGGGAGTTACCGTATTAGGATGCATTGTAGATATTTCCTTTGCTTTATTTTTATCGGTTTCTTTATCTCTAATATCCGCTCCTTCTTCTCCATCACTTATATCAATAAGTATCGGAGATGATATCTCTTCCTTGATGTTAAATTCTGTTCTCTTTAAGTTCTGAATAGAACTTTCTAAATTCTCGTTTGATACATTAACATTTTTATTCCCAGGTTCTTCTAAGAGAAGTTTAGCTAGTTCACCGTTATGTGCTAGAGCATTCGAGAATGTTTTATTAGTATTTGAAGAGAAATTCTTATTGCTGTTATCTATCATATCTATAATATCATTTATGTCGTCGATAAGTATCGATGATAGTTCTTCTTGATGATTTACATAATTTTCCTTATTTTCTGAGGCATTGCTTGAATAATTATCGTTTTCATCTAGTGGTTCAGTCTTAAAAGTTTTAAGTAGTTTCTGGTTATTTTCATCTATTTCATTTGTTGAAAGTTTTCTCTTGAGTGTTGGTTGTTGTTGGGAATCATTATTTAAAGGCTTTTGTTGAGATTTTCCTTTATGATCACTTGTTGGGGCTGATGTTGATGGCTCTGGAATAAAAGAAATTAAACTCATTAGAATGGTAATGTCATGGTTATTCTCTACAGACTAAACTAAAAATACAGCCAGACTATAGAACACGCCCGCTTTGCTTTCACGAAGTTAGTCATTAAATCTTTACTTTTTCTAAAACTTGAACAAAAAATGTCGGCAAAAAATAACAGACATCTATACTTTTAATATATAAAACTCAAAGATGACTGAGTGATTGACATAGTGAGCTATCAATGCACAGCCCAAACCACTGGAAGGATCGAGCTGAAATTTGACTTGCAGGTAGATGTACCGCTAAGAAAGGATTTCCAGAAATTCTCATGGGAATAGGAATAAACGGGATTTTAAGATTTGCGCGGGTAAAGTCGCTGACAGAAGCTAGTATACTATTAAAGTAGATATTTGAGATCAAATAATATCAAGAAGTACTCGTTGGAAATTTGCCAAATGTATGGTCGTTAAATTTTCGCGTCTCGTCCAAAAATAAAACACAAAAATCATAAACAATTGCAGAAAAGAAAATAGGAACTTTCTATATCACGTTTGTTTTTCCTGGCACAGGAGTATAACTAATTACCTGGTTTCACTCGTCTATTTAGCGTAGGTACAGACGCCAGCACATCAACCTACCTCAATCTGATAAATTTCTTCAATAGATTTTCAACCTTATCACAAAAGTGGAAGTTTAATGTTCGATTGGTATTTGACAGATTCGGGTAGGTTGACCTGCTGTCGTCTGTGCAGGTTCTTATGAAAAGTCAAGTTAGCACGGTTCCAAGGAGTTGGTCTCATGGAAAAGTACCAGAGTTGGGCCTTAGACATCTGCCCAAGTGCTGTTTTTTTATGCCAATAATAAATTGTGACGTCACGCACGCGTCAAAACAAATGATCTCGCATTCATTGCATTCACAGACGATGAAAATCAAATTGATTCAAATCACTTCATTGTGATTCAGATTTTCAAGGCACAAATGAAAAATTTATTTCAAAAGTCTCCTTAGACATTTGTTTTATAGATTTTTATTGGTTTATAAGACTGGCTCGTGGCTAAGTCGAAGCCGCGCGGATCGATCGATCATAAGGTTAAGCAACACAGATGGATGGGTGACCATCCTGTTATAACGAGTTCTTCTGTGTTTCGGAAGGCACGATAAACTGGTCCCAGCTGTCATTTGACCATCTTTGGCAGTCTTACGGATAGTCAGAGAGTCTGACAACCAGACTACCAATGGGTATCGGTTTGCCCGGGTCGTGGAGGTCAGTAGGCTGTCTAACACTGAAATACTTTTTCAAATAGTTCCTGATGTAACCGCGTTCAAGCAAACAAACATTTTATTATAGATACATATACGAGTATATAGGTATAGTATATATTTACCTTGAGTATTAATTTGTAGTCGTTCGCATACATTGGATAAATTATTGTTCCACGGGACGACGTGATTGCTTGCATTGGGAGACGAAGCTGAAAATAAAAAAAGGAGATTAAAATAAACTATTTAGAGGGCTGCCATATAATAAAACCATTTTTCTCCGTTTTATAGAGTAGTATGGAACCGTTTGTACAAGAATCCGACTCGCTGTTGGACAGTTTTTTAAAGAGTAAAATGGGACCCTTTTACTAAGACTTCGTTGTATGTCTGTCTCCAGGCTATATCTCATTAACCGTGATAGCTAGAATGCTGAAATTTTCACAAATTATGTATATCCGCTGCCGCTATAACAACAAATTCTAAAAATTAAAAAAATATAAATTATTAAGGCTGTAGATTTATATTGATTAATTGCAAAATTGTATACTAGCAGCGCCATCTATTAGAAATAACGTGCAACTTAAGAAACTCACACTTGATCATTCCTATTGTACTTTTTTCAGACATAATGGTACGGAACCCTTCGTGCGCGAGTCCAACTCGCACTTGGCCGAATTTTTTTTATATTTTTATGTAGCATGAAAAAAACCGAAGATCTGTTAAAATTAGACAGCTATCGGTAATATCTTTCTCTCTTTCTAGAGCGTTTGTTTTCTGTCTATGATTACCTATACCTACTAACAATTTATTTCAATCAAAGCTAATATAAATGTACAGTACAGACGACAGCAGGTCATTCTACTCGAATCTGTCTACTAATCGAACATTAGCCCCGTGCATCGGAGAGCACGTTAATGTCGGTTCTGCGCCTGATCTCTCCCCGGTGAGAGTGAGAGAATAGGGAGTGCACCTGTATCTGCGCAAATGCTTGTGCACTATAATATGTCCTGTGCAGCTGCCCGATCTCCTTATATAAGATCAGCCGCCATGGCTGACAATAGGCTATGACGCCATCAGCCTTCCACGATTGTGATAAGGTTGAAAATCTATTGAAGAAATTTGACAGATTGTGGCAGGTTGATCTGCTGGCGTCTGTATACTTATTGATACAAGGTTGTTCGTATGTTTGTCTGTTATATTGACATTGCACTTGCTGTTATTAACCACTAGCTATTTCTCGCGGGTTTACTCGGAATGCAGCAAATTTCATGTACACCGAATGAATACCTACATAAATTTATAAACTGAAATTACTTATTGGAAACTAAGCATGATGTCACAGTACTAATATTATAAAATAAAAGTTTCTTTGTAAGTATGTTTGTTACTTCTTCACGCATAAACGGCTTAACAGATTATGATGAAACTTGACAGTGATAAAGTGTGTCTATACATTAGAATCACATGTTTCATTTTTGTTCCGGTATGGGACGTAATTCCCTCGGGCAGCGGTTGAGACCGCTGGTAGAATTCTTATATAAAAGTTATTTGAGATGATATCAGACTGAGAAATAGGGAAGAAGAAGGCTGACAAGATAATAATATAGCGCAGGACATATTATAGTGCACAACACAGAAATCTGTTTATTTAGATTTCTGTGGTGCACAAGCATTTGCGCAGACTCAGGTGCACTCCCTATTCCCTCACTCTCATAACCCGATGGGACGGCAATCAGACACGACCGGAGAGAGATCAGGCGAAGGACCGACATGACAATGATGAATATGGGGAAAGAGCTCGTGGCTAAGTCAAAGCCGCGCGGATCGATCAATCTTAGCGCGGTCAGTCCGTGTCGGGGTCCAGTCGTTACGGGTAGTCAGAAGCCAGAAAGTTTGATTACCAGTCTTACCCATGTGTATCGGGTAACTGGGATGTAAAGATCAGACGGGCAGTCACTGCATGTGAAACGCTGGTTCTCAGCTGCATCTGGTTAGACTGGAAGCCGACCCCAACATAGTTGGGAAAAGGCTAGGCAGATGATAGGCAGGAAATACTCACGGAGCTTGGGAGTGCTGCTGGTTTTGAAGTCCATGACTGCATCATCATACATGGTGGCTATCCATGTGTCTGCGTCATCGTACTCATCTGTAGAAAGAGACCACATTGTAGTTTTGACAGTGTTGACAGTTCTCGTAAAAGTCGATGTCGTTCCGTATCTTAATTCCAAGCACAAGTTCGCGCATGTGTCCATACCCCCGATGTGGTATTCCTCGAACCGCAACTGTTTTGAAACACACCTAATGTAGCGCTCTTTTTAACCGACTTCTCAAAAAGAGGAGGTTCTCAATTCAACCGTATCTTTTTTTTATGTATGTTCACCGATTACTCGAAGATGGTTGGACTTCACAAATGGTCCCATGGTAAGGAGACCAGGATCTGACGATGGGATCCTAGAGAAATCGAGAGAACTCTTCAAATTTTATATATCAAAACTTAAGATTCTATACCTATCGTTGATACTATTATTATGGGTACCGACTGTCACTGTGGGTATTAAAAATATTATAGTTTTAGACCCGAAAACTGAAAAGCACAAAATAAAAAACTTTTTCACAAAAAAGCAAAACCGACTTCACAAAAAAACACTGAAACGTTTAAAATTAAACTTTTCCCTTGGTTCTAGAAGTCGGTGTCTGCAGGTCTGTTGACTGTGTATATTTTGCCACCAACTTCTAGAGCCATGTGAAAAGTTTTATTTTATCCCTTTCAGTGTTTTTTTGTGAAGTCGATTTTGTTTTTTTTTGTGAAAAAGTTTTTAATTATTCCTCGGAGCGCTCCTTTTAGTAGTGCTCCCGATAACAATTTAATAAAATTCTACCTAGAATTACTAGAATTGGTTTCTGCGCAGCCACTCGCGCAATGGTCAGTGACGACATAAAGTTTGATGCGAACTATACTGAGAAACTGAAGGCCTATCCTTACTATGAATTTATGTATGTATGTGTGGATGTTTGTTCCTCTTTCAAGCATAAATTACCGAATGGATTTTGATGAAACTTAGCAGTAACACAGCTTAGATATCAGAACAACATATGTGCTACTTTTATTCTGGGTGTGGAAGTAGCTCCCTCAGGAAGCGGACGAACTCGCTGGCAGAAGCTAGTCATCTACGTATATCTACTTTGTCTTTGTCTTGTTGTCGATGTAGGTCTTTGAATGTTTGGCCCTCAATCACACCTTAACGGCTGAACGGATTTCCATGAAACAGGCACAGAAAACATTTTGCAGTAATGATGATGATGATGGCGTCCTAGCCGATTGTCAGCCACGGCGGCTGTTCTCATATCAGGAGTTCAGCCAGCTGCGCAGGACATATTATAGTGGCACAAGTATTTGCGCAGACACAGGTGCACTCCCTATTCCCTCACTCTCATAACCCGATGGGACGGCAATCCGACACCACCGGAGAGAGATCAGGCGCAGGACCGACACTAACGTGCTCTCCGATGCAGTAATATAGCAGGTTCGGAAGTAGTTCCCACGGAATGTGGGTAAAACCGCCGCTTGCCGCTAGTGTATAAGCTTTGTACGAACGTGATTTCAGACTGTTCTTTATTTTTACCAACGTTAATTAGTATCAAGTGCCATGACGTCATGACTATATCAAACGTCTATGACGTAATGTTTCTAGGTAGCCGTGCCCTAGGCACACTGGTCGATGAATCTGTCTATGGGTGTGTTTAGAGCAAACGAAAAAACTGGCCAAGTGCAAGTTGGACTCGCGCACGAAGGGTTCCGTACCATTTTCTATGAATAATTAACGTATCTATTACCTATAACTAGCCAAAATACAAGCATTTTTCGGGCAGCAAAAGATATCTTTTGTTTTTCATACAAATATTATAAATAACAAAGTTATAATTTGCGGTTTAACACGTTTATTGTATGGGGACCTTAATATTTTACTTTTTTTTTATTTTTTGTATTTTTTGTTATAGCGGCAACGGAAATACATCATTTGTGAAAATGTCAGCTTTCTAGCTATTACGGCTTATAAGATACAGCCTGGAGAGAGACAGACAGACAACGTAGTCTTAGTAATAGGGTCCCGTTTTACCCTTTGGGTACGGAACCCTAAAAAGGACCATTCTTGCGCATTTGAGCATTCTCTGCCTATCCAATCTATTCTAATATAAGAAGGTGGAACATTTTAAGGTTCCGTACCCAAAGGGTGAAACGGGACCTATCACTAAGGCTTCGCTGTCCGTCCATCCGTCACCAGGCTGTATCACGTGAACCATCATATCAAGAGAGCTGAAATTTTCACAAATGATGTATTTCTGTTGCAGCTTAAACAACAAAAATACAAATTGGGGGCTCCCAAAAAACGTGATTTTTTTTGTACGGAACCCTTTTTTTTTTTTTTTTTTTTTATATCGATGGGAAATCATCAGTATGACCCCTCCCGCTGTGGGTGACAGCGGAAGGGAGTGTCAGACTTTTACTGACTAAAACCCACCGTGTTCCTTCGGGAGCCCTTTGTGTGCCAGGGCCGCGGTAACTCTTTCGAACAACCCGCAGCCCCGACGGGCTCTGGCCCTAGTGGGCCCCGCAGGGGTTTGCTGACACTCTCTGAGGAGCGCGTGGAACAACGCGCGCCGCCGACACGGGCCTGTCGTCTCTTAGGAGACGGAAGGACGATGAGCCACCCGAAACTCACCGCCCACAGACCCACGCCTACGGTGGCCGGGAGTCATCTTTCGACACCCGACGCCCGTGGTGTCTACCAGGTCCACGGCAACGGCCGGCA
>NWSH02000571.1:1975436-1994669 GCA_002382865.2 Heliothis virescens
AGACTTATAATATACTACTGACGCAGTAAACCTGCACGCGGTATCTTTTGTATCGCTAAGATGAGTACAACTATTGGTAACCATCACCCTACGTGAGGAAATTATAAAGCGTAGTTATGACAAAATAGATATTTGTTTATAGTATTACAAGAAATATATTACATTTTATATAACACATCACCATACTTGGATCTCGAAGCGCTTTTTTCCAACATATGTTTGGGCGTACAGTTTTCACAGTCTAACGACTGTAGCAGTTTATCGTTAGTATGATGTGTTTGATTTTACATAATAGGGAGCGTGAACCCTCCTCAAACCCAGTTACCCATCAGCGGTACATTAAACACTAATACACACCTTGGAGTAAGACTATGTAAAGGTGTCAGAATTTACTGGCCTTCTGACTACCCGTAACGACTGCCAAAGATGTTCAAGACAGCGTGGACCTTAACAGTATTAACGTGCCATCCGAATTAGCACAAGTCTTTGGGTTGTTCTAAGATTTATTATTTAGTAAATGTTATTACATAACAACTTAGAAAAGTTGCCATTGGTACTTGCCTGGCTGGCTGAATCGAATCAACACCCTCATACTTACGACAGGACTGGTTCTTTACCCACAAAGGCCTCACCCACGATCTAATACCGACTCTTTTAGACATAAAACTCAAGCGTAACAAGAAATAGATTAAAAAATATATAATTTTTTTACTAGACGAAAAACTCTCCAAATATGGACTTCAGTGCAGACAATAAACAAAATTACTAATCTGACATGCGTTTACCATTAATGATCATAGTTCAGGCTGCACTCCTGTAGATCCATATTCTCTGTTTCTTCTGTTTACTACCTCAGGCAACAACAAAAGCTCTTTAACATCTGGACAAGAAGAAATTCGAATTGTTTAGATGTTGCTGGTATTTTTGGCGAATATGGGATATAAATATATGGAGTTCACTTTATGTATACTAATCAAAAAATTAACTGGTGAGTAAGTCCTCGTTGGTCTTCATCCTGTTAAATTTCCTTGTGTTTTATGATATTCACCCCGAACTCTTCGAAATTCTTTATTTCTTGCTTCTCTACTCTCGACATATCTTCGGAGAACAAGTGAACTTAGCCAATCGTGTTTTCATGAGAACGGCCAAAGTGATTGAAAATGTGCATGCTAATATGTCCCTGTCTGTATGAGTTAACACGACATAGCGTGCTACACTGCGGGCTTCATCAGTACTAAAACCTCAAAAACCAGATGGATAGTATAAATGCTGCAAAATTCTCAGCTGAATTTTCTCTGCAAATGAGAGTCCTGAATTTTATCGAATATTCAATATGGCACATCCTCGATGAAATCGTTATTGGAAGACATAACCGCAAAATGCATTTAGTACGTTGGCTCTTTATTGTCAATTTGTTATTTTCTGAGCCAGAATATTCTCATCAATCTACTAAAAAAACCTTCTGGCTTGTGCATTTCCGATACGATTTACGTGGGTTCCAAAGCGCTTAGAACTTTCACAAGATATCTACATAGAGTATTTCCCATTTGGCTGTATTGATCTTCTATTGTCAAATGTTTACCTTCGTCGAGCTTTTAGTTGTTACTTGTAGCAACCTTCGTTGACTAGATCTCCACAACTCAAAGGTCCATGGATGATAAACGATATGTGATAAATACACTCCATACAATGAATCCACATGATGAAGAGTAGAAAAGTCCATATTTATAAACATCTTCTCAAGCATGCTTCTTGATTTATACTCTTCTGGACAGCTTGCTTCATTCTCGGTCGGCTTTGCAACGGGCAAATATTGCTAGCAGGCAGAATGCAGACGAAGTTATCCGTTATAGATAGTGGCCATCTTTTCTCCTTCGATCATGTCAATATGAATGTTCTTTGTGAATCTGATCTCTAGCTCCTGTTCGCATATTCTTTATGTGGTAGAATCATGTTGTTTATATCTATCTTCACCCCTTCAATGCAGCTTCTGTTTGCTTTGATGTATTCTGCTGTCTCTTTACATACTCGAACTTGTAATGTGGCATACATATTTCAAATAATGTGTTGAACTGAAGAGTGCATCTGCGTTTTCCATGATCGCTGCTATTTATCTATAGTCTTCCTTAATTGTGTATGTTTTAGTTTCCTGTGAAAGAACATTCTAGAAAAAAAAAATCAAGGGGTCGTTATGTCGTGGTTATCAAAATATCTACATTTTTATTTGACATTGAACAAGTGTATATCCCATTATTTAATCTGTTATGATAAAATATTCCATGGGTGGTCAGAAGTCTTTTCCTTGTCAGTAAAACGTCAAGATGACATCAAGGTATTGGACTCCCGATTCTTCATGAATTTTAAATGTTTTAATTTTCCTACTTATTAAGACCAATTTTTTGTAATTTCCCATGCTTTTGGTCTTACTAAATAATATTTTTTCTTTGATTCTGTATATGTTTGCGCGGTAGAACATTATATTAACTTTAGCTAACTTTTTTGACGCTAAACTTCGTGTTGATGTTCCCACGATAAAAATAATGAAATTGACAGACATGCCAAATACACGATCACAATCTCGTCTCCTTTGAATATGTCTATTAGTGACTTTTGTACCTTGCAGAGTGTGAACATAGATTCATGTGAACATTGATCAAGTAGTAGGGGGCGAATTTAATACATGGTTGGTGCGCGCGGGGGCCTTTTTTTATTAAAAATGATATTTTGTATTAATTTCAATAGAAAAACTCAGAAAAACTCGTTAATAATGTTAAGATAATTCAACTTTAAAATTTTGAACTTTGAAGCATCGTAGGCGTCAAGGCCGCAGGGATACGCAAGCAATTTATATGTTGTCGTATTAAGAACAATAGGTACTTACCAGAATATAAGATTTAGTTGCTATACTTTGATACTGAACGGAGAAAAAAAATAAAATAGATTTTCTCCCATACATTTTTATTTTCGATATTTTTTTTTTACGTGAAGGAGCAGTTTTTTTGAAAAGTTGTAGTAATAAGTATTAATCAGTGTTAAATTTCCTATACGAAACAATTTTTAGTTGAGTTAAATATGCATTTTCGATCCTATGTCCACCTTTTTGAAAATCCGGACCACTGTGGGCCGTGCCGCTTTTTTCTGCTTGACTTGGCGGGGGCATTGCCGTGCCCCCTTAAACTACTTTTTATCTGGATACGGGAAGTAGTTCTATCGAGAAGCGGATGAAACCGCTGGCGGAAGCTAGTCGTTAATAATTTATATGATAGGATTTTATAGGACAAAATTGCTGAATAAAATATCACAACTTAGTAGACGACTACAGGTCAACCTACCCGAATCTGTCAAATTTTACCAATGGAATATTATGTTGAAAATCTATTTCAGAAATTGGACAGATTGTGGTAGATTAATGTGCTGGCGTCTGTACCTACACTTAAACTGGTTCTTTAGTATAATGTATATCTACAGAACCAAAGCCCGCTCATGGCCCAACTCGCACTTGACCGGTGAACTTTAAACTGTGTAAAATTTTATTCCTTCTTATTTATTCAGTAGGGTGCTAAAGTTTGTAGAAAGTTATCGTGGAATATGTGAATATATTTAAAATCGGAAATGAGTTTATTTAATTGTTTGTTTAAAGTAATTTTTGGATTTATTTATTTTACAACATATTTTTAAATTTTTTAAATATAATTATAAAAAAAAGAATATAAATGCATTTAAAAATATAAAAAATAGGTAGCCACCGATATCGGGCACAGGGTCCAAGGTATCGGTGGTTAGGGTCCCAGACATAGAAACCTCCTCACAATACGCGCCGTATCAAGAAGTACCGCCTTCTGAATCAGTCCTAATTAAAGTAATTTATTATTAACCGTTTTGTTTTATGTTTTAACTGAAATTAGTTCCTGAAGTGTGTGTGAAACATTAAAAATTGTGAGCGGATTTTATTCAAGGTGAGATTTAAATTATTTTATTACCAATAGCTGTTGTCCCGCGGTTTTACTCGCGTCCTGTGGGAATTACTGCTCGTACCCGGATAAAATAGCCAATGTTACTCGTGGATAATGTACCTTTTGAACGGTGAAAGATTTTTTCAAAATCGGTTCATTACTTCCAGAGATTACCGCCTACAAACAAATTTACTTTCTTATCTATACTAATATTATAAAGCTGAAGAGTTTGTTTGTTTGTTTGTTTGAACGCGCTAATCTCAGGAACTACTGGTCCGATTTGAAAAAATCTTTCAGTGTTAGATAGCCCATTTATCGAGGAAGGTTATAGGCTACTTTTTATTCGGGTGCGCGCAGTAGTTCCCACGGGAGAGCGGGTGAAACCGCTGGCGGAAGCTAGTCTTTAATAATATGTGTATACGTATAATTTAGAGGAAACATTTTTTGTTCGTTTATTTAAAAAAATATTTCGTTGTTGGAAAGCTAGTTTTGTTTCGCGGTCATGGTGGCGGCGGTTAAGGTGGGATCGGTGCGGACTACTACAGCCATCAGCGGGCTTATTTGAAATAAGTACTTCGAGACTTGCTACTTTAACACTTTAATTTTATTAAGCCTTATAATTATTACAAATAGGCGACTTAACTATCGGAAGACGAAACTAGGAATGATTTTCTTGTGAAAAATTTTTCCTGTTCGTAGTATACCTGTTATGGACCAGGTGATTAATGCGGGCATTATTCATAAAGTGCGAGCATTATGAATAATGTCTAGCTCTGTCGGGCTGAGTGATTAATTGCTAACTAAACTTCATTATTTATCACATTGCACGGTCATTATTATATTGCTACATGACATTTGGGCAATTTGATAATAAAGCTAAATTTGACGCGGTTTGACCAATCAGAGACCGCCATACAGCATTAGGCTCGGGCGGCGGGCGCTATTATTTGTGTTTAGTTTTGCATTGTAAGCGAATACGGACGAACGCGGATAGGTTTTAGCTAGAACATTAGCTGAAAGTTAAGTTTTAATGACAGAAACGAATTGCTGTAAATCCGACTCCACGCAGTCTTGTCTGCCCTACCCCTAGAGTGTAATTCAAAATCGCGTAGGCGCGGAGGGGCGAGGCGGGCCGCGAGTTGAGGAGCAGGTGGTTGTAACACTCGCCGCCGCGGCTGAGGCTGGCCGGCAACGCCGGCCAGCAAGCCGAAGTTGCGGTGGTGAGCGTTAAACCTATCTGCGACGATAAACTCGCGTGGGACTGCCGGAGCCCCGCAGTGCCGGAGCCGTGGCAGAAATCATGCCTGCTGCAAAAAACTGAAAGTTCACAATCAACCTGAATTTACCTCAATGACGTTCCAAGCTTTACAAAATCCGTTTACAAAATTTACTACCAAAAATTTTCGAATTTTTTAGTAGTAAAATAGGTACTTTTTTGGATGGCGTTTAAACACAAGCAAATAATAGGACTGATTACTTAAATTGTTTAACATTTAGTTTAAGTGACAATAAAAATTACTAATTAAATTTGTTTGTATTACTCTGCCCAAAGGGTGATGTACAATATGTAGAATGCCCAGTCAATTTGATTATTTGAATGATTATTATTAAATTGCTCTCTCAGATTGGGCATTTTTCATAATGACCGGGCATTATGTATAATCCTCAATTTATCATGTGGACCACAACATACCTACTACGAAAATGATGGAAGGGGGTGCTTTCTTAATTATTCACGGTGCCTCATAAAGAATAAAAATCATGATTAGCCGTGACATTTGTCAACCTTAGAATGCAACATTGTATATTAAAATGTGTCAACCCGTAACTAATCCCTGGTGATTTACGATCGAAAGCTCATATCTTATATTTTTTATGAGTTTTCGTAAGATTTCTATGAATACGTGTCCTACTTTTTATTATACCCATACCGATAGTTATCTCAATACATAACTAGCTAGACTATCCCCAGGTAACATAGACTATATTTTAGAAAAACTTTCCCCGCGGTGAACGCGCACGCGGGTGAAACCGCGGAAAACTAATCTATACTACTTAACTAATATTATAAAGCTGAAGAGTTTGTTTGTTTGTTTGAACGCGCTAATCTCAGGAACTACTGGTCCGATTTGAAAAGTTATTATCCGGGTGCGCGCGGTAGTTCCCACGGGAAAGTGGGTGAAACCGCTGGCAGAAGCTAGTAATATAATGAAACTAGTGATAAATAGGTAAAAAAGCTATTATATTATTTAACTAAGGAATCTTGAGGTTTAAAAGTTCTTATAATTTTAACAATATTGAATTATTGTTTGCGTTTTCATTCCACCATTTTAATTATTTTTGTGTAAGAAAGGAGTTTCTTGCCGGCTCTTCTCCATGAGACCAACTTTTTGGAACCGTGCAACTAGTGTGACGTTTCTTAAGAGCCTGCAAAGGCCTATTTGAAATAAAAACATTTGACTTTGACTTTGTAACTTAGTACATTTTTACAAATACTAATAGCCTAGTCGTTTATGTACAGACGACAGCACATCAAGTTACCACAATCCGTCAAATTTCTGCACTCGATTTTCAACCTAATCGCAATGGTTATTTGCTTGGTAAAATTGATTGGTATAAAATTCGTATACGTTGACCTGCTGTTGTCTGTACTATATATAATTAACACTTACCATAAGAAACATATTAAAAGCTGCATTTTTCACTATAATATTAAGTCACTGCTTTTTCAAATTAAAAAAAAACACGTCTTAATAAACTAAGAAGTAAAACTTAATAAGTAACGAAAAAAACACCAAAAATTAATCACTGAAACTTAAAACTCACTTCTCATAAAAAAAAAATCTAAAAATATTGTCTAATTTTTGTAACTTTTACGTCAATGTTTACACGTTTATTTCAAAATTTTCAGAGGCCCGTGTGTCACTCTACAACGCTCAAACCCTACTGAGTTGTACAGTTGTAGTTGCTAGACGACAGCAGGTCAACCTACCCAAATCTGTCAAATTTTACCAATCGAACATTAACCTTCCACTATTGTGATAAGGTTGAAAATCTATTGAGGAAATTCGACAGATTGAGGTGTGTACTTTTTTCGTCTACAGATTTTTAACAATAGTTTTTAAGCAAACCCTTCAATTGTTTTAAAATATATTTTATGGTTAACAGATGTGAGAGTTTCTAAAATCTATTTGTTGTTTTTTTATTGTTTTTGGCTTCTAAGAAATTGTGCTATTTCTACAGTTTTGTTGCATTTTTCTGCATGTGGTATAAAATTAATGTATAAGGATCATAAAATTTTATTATGTGCTACATCTGTGCCTATGCTTTTAAGCACAATAATCTATACATACTTATATTATACTAATTTAAAACAAAAGGAAACATTTATTTGTCTGTTTCTTTTTACACTAAATGCTCCGAAACTACTTAACCGATTTGAAAAATTATTTCATATTAGGTAGCTGGACTATCCTCGAGTAACATAAGTTACATATGTTCTGTCCGGCTATGGGAAAAAAACTTATTTTGTATCCGCGGGGAAGCTTAGGTAGGACACGATATCTATAGACTCATCTGCCTAGCCTTTTCCCAACTACGTTGGGGTCGGCTTCCAGTCTAACCGGATGCAGCTGAGAACCAGTGTTTTACATGGAGCGACTGCCTGTCTGACCTCCACAACCCAGTTACCCGGGCAACCCGATACCCTTCGGTAAGGCTGGTTGTCAGACTTTCTGGCTTCTGACTACCCGTAACGACCGTCTAAGATGTTCAAATGCCTCCGAGACCCACCAATTTTATTTGCCTTCCAAAATATGGAAGAACTCGTCCTGACAAGATGGTCATCCCTCTACGGAACGACCGCGCCAAGCGTTGCTTAACCTTAAGATCGATTGATCCACGCGGCTATGACCTAACCACGAGCTCTTCACGATATGGACACAAGTAAATCTCATAAATTAAAGATTGTATTTGTAGACGATCTTGTAAAGATTGCAGGTAGGCGCTGGAGGCAGGCCGCTTCCAACCGGTCTTTTTGGACATCAATGGGGGAGGACTATGTTCAGCAGTGGACGTCCTATGGCTAACTGACGCTCTTCTTCTTCTTATCGAGTGAGCTGCAGGTTTAATCACCTAACAAGCCCTAGTGTCAGAGTTTTCTCAAATCCGCCTGACGGCCTCTGACGTGGATTTATATACGACAGCTACTGAGTAGCATTCGAGGACGCCGGCTTTACGTGCCCTCCCAGGCACGGGGGTGTAACACCGCCAACTGCCAAACTCCAGGCTGCTTTGTGAAAGTTTCTAAAACACACAAAGCGATTTCGGCCTGGCCCGGGAATCGAACCCGAGACCTATGATCGGCAGTCGCACTATGCGACCACTAGACCAAAGAGGCAGTCAACTGACGATGATGAAATCTCATAAAAAAAATCTTTGTAAAAAACACATTTGTTAATATTTTCTATCTTATAATTTCACAAATCAGAACACAGCCAACGGTACAGACGACAACACTTCATTAGTACGAAAATCACGAATATTCACTTTAGAATTTACATAGAAACTAAAATCGATCACTTCTGAAGATACTCTAGTACAATTTAATCTAGCAGCTTCCATAACTTTATTGATATCTAACGACCAGAAGTGATGATCCTTATACCGCGGATCATAGTTCACAGCCAGGGATCCAGATAAAACGGTCTTATAATCCAGTTTGGCCTTCATCGTGCCTTTGGTTGCCACCAGCTCCACATGAACCGCTTGTTCTGGTTCCAAAGTCACCACCAGACCAGTTTCGGAGCCAATGAAGACTGAGCGAGAGTTTAAAACATTCTCCCCAAATTTTGAAACGTAGGAAAACGTAGACTTGCTAGGAATGGCACTTGATTCTACATTGAAAGTATACTTGATGCCTTCAGTAGAACTGTCAACAGGGTTCTCCCAAAATGACATCACAACCTCTTCAAGGGGTGCTCCTATTTGGACCCGAGCACTGCTGCGTATTGAAGCGGTGTTGTTAAATACTTCGTTGCTAATTACATAGGGGAAGTAATTGAGCTCCAATATTCTAGCTCTCAAAGGCTTAAGGATCTTCGTGACCGGTTTCCATTTATTCTCAGTGTATAAATCACCCCAGAGGGTTGGGTTGTTCAGAAATATATCAGTAGGACTTGCTCCGAAGTAGGAGTTAACTCCTGCTTTCAAATTTTCCTTCGTCAAGTTAAAAGTGGTGATATCCCTTTCGTTTATGGTGTTCTCATTGGTTCCTGCGAACTGCAGTCTTGTGTTAGATTTGGTTTCGGCAGCTGTGATTTGGACTTCGATTCTCGATTGGGCCAGGAGTGGTATTGTGAGGAGAAGTAGCAATGACTTCATCCTGTCATTCCGAAATATTCTGAAATTCAAAAAAAGGTTTGTGTCATTAATTCTGTTTTCTATTCTATGAGAGTGAGGGAATAGACTGCACCTGCATCTGCAAATGTGCGTGCACTATAATAATGTCCCGTGCAGCTGGCTGATTTCCTTTATGAGAACAGCCGCGGAGGCCGAATTATTAATTTGATTTTGTGTTCATATTAAATTTGAATCGCTTATCGTCAAAAATATAACCAGAGCCTTCCCATACATTATTTTCTGAGATTTTCCTACATACCTTTGACTGCACAGTTTTCAAAACATATGTAAATTCAATGTATTTATCTTATAATTCTATTTTATTTACATTTTTGTATTATCGGGTGACTTTAAACAATTGTATGCACAAATACCTTCATCTATGATTCATGTGTTCGGTTTAGTAGCCACGTACAGTAAGGAAAATTAATGTTTTTCCATGAAATTGTTAATTTTATAAAATACCTACAAGGAACGACGAAGACATTTTAGGATGTGACAATATGTTGACAGCTGACAGATTCTACAGCAACATACGGCATTTCTACTAAAGAGTACGGGCTCATTTGAAACCTCTTTACAAAATTTGCTTCGCTTCCTTGTTTATCTCCAATCATATTTACACTAATATTACAAGGCTTGGGGGTTTGTTTTGGTGGAACGGGACTTTTTAACAATTAAATTAATTCTGAAAAACCTCGTGGCTAAGTAACAGTCGCGTGGCTAAGTAATTAATCATAACATTTGGCGTGGACAGTGTGTGGATAGGTGACTATATCGTCACAATGAGTTCCTCCATACTTGGGTTAAATTGTGGGTTCCTTCCGTCATTAGAACTTCTTTGACCGTCGCTACGGTAGTCAGAAGCCTGAAAGTCTGGAGACCTGTCTAATGAAGGGATATCGGGTTGCCCGGGTAACTGTGTTGAGGAGATTACATAGGCAGTTGCTCCATGATGTAGTTAGACTGGAAACCCAATATATTAGTTGTGATAAGGCTTCGGACTTCGGACCATCTTCGGACAGATGATGATGAAATTTTTCCCATAATCGGGTATTTCGTAATTTATATTGTCTTTCTGATGTGATCTTTCAAACGTTCAGTATTCTGTCGTCTGTGTCTGTCTACACTAAGGAACCTACATGTTTATGACGCAGTGACAAGATGAAATGTCATTTTTTTGTTGACGGGGGGAAATCCTCATGGACATCCTCCACCTGGTGAGAGGCGGAGGGGCGTGCCGGACTCTTACTGGCTAAAACCACCCCGGTGTCTCTGCTCGCACGTGCGCGTGGGGCCGCGGGAATCCAGATTCTTCCGCAGCCCCGCACTAGTGCTGGTCCGCCTCGGTCGGGCCTCGCCTCCTGCACTGTGTAGTGAGATGTTGAGAGACCCCGTGCATCGTCCCAGGGGCGCCTCCGCCTCGGTCCGTAGAATAGGGGAAGATGAAATGACCTGACTCAAGATCACATAAAAGTCAGTTTTCTTAACCATTCAATTTTTAAACTTAAGCCCAAGTTTATCGACTAAATGGACGTCAGTTTTCTTAAAACAACTGTTTACTAAGAATTTTCACGTTCAATCTATACTATACTAATATTATAAAGCTGAAGAGTTTGTTTGTTTGTTTGAACGCGCTAATCTCAGGATCTGATGGTCCGATTTGAAAAATTCTTTCAGTGTTAGAGAGCCCATTTATCGAGGAAGGCTATATGCTACTTTTTGACCGGGTGCGCGCAGTAGTTCCCACGGGAAAGCGGGTAGAACTGCTGGCGGAAGCTAGTTTTCAATATAAATACTTGGTTGTTTTAAGAAATGCCGACGTTTAGGTATGTTGTCGTCGGTAAACTTGGGCCTAAGCAGTTCTTTAAGAAAAACGGACGTTTATACTGTCGGTGAAGGAAACTAAACAAATTAAGTAATCATTATTAGTACAAGTAATTACTAAGAAAACCGTGGGAAAGACCAACATGATCTCTTAACTAATAACTTTAAAACAAATAAGTAATGCTAACTACAATAATACATATAGTAATTAAGTAAGTAGGTAAATATTTAAGTACGTAAATAGGTAATACTTACTGTACCTACTTGGCTCGTACAGACGACAGCACATCAGCCTACATCAATCTGTCAAATTTCTGCAATAGATTTTCAACCTTATCACAATAGTGGAAGGTTAATGTTCGATTAGTAAAATTTTATAGATTCGGGTACCGTGACCTGCTGTTGTCTGTACCTTCCTACTGTAAGAAAACTATTATCAACATTTGCTTTTTTAGGGTTCCGTACCCAAAGGGTAAAACGGGACCCTATTACTAAGATTTCGTTGTCTGTCTGTCTGTCTCCACGCTGAATATAAGTATAGTATGTATGTAAGTATAGTTATCACGGTTTATGAAAATAAACCGTGATCACGGTTATCACGGTTTATGAAAATAAACCGTGATCACGGTTATCACGGTTTATGAAAATAAACCGTGATAACTATACTTACTTATACTTTCACAAAGTATCTACCTATGTATTTTTTAAGAGTGTCCATTGAGTTTCTTGCCGGTTCTTCTCATGAGACCCACTTCTTGGAACCGTGCAACTAGCTTGACGTTTCAAAAGAGCTTTTATAGGCCTATTTTTTAAAATATATATTTTTGAGTTTGAATGCATACAACAGATAGTTAATAATTGTTTCCCTAATACTTACATTAATTGGTAACATTTAGATACTTGATCTATTGAATTATTATTTTAAGTGAGTAGTTGTGTTAGTTTTTGTACAAATGCATTATAATGTCATTTTAAATTACTGATTAACTAAAGTCAGTGGATTGTAATTCATATATTATATTGATCTATATTTTGCATGTAAGTACTTATATATTTTGTCTTACATTAATAAGATAAATGTAAATAATATGAATAAAGTACGAGTTTAGTTTTTATTCTATAAACTATACTCGTACGTTATTTTAATCTTTTCAAATTAAATCATAATTTAAAGTAGTAAGTAGTTAGCAGTTTATTTGACAATTACTTCGAGTTTGAATTGAGAGAATTGAGAACCTCACTTAAGGAAAGTTTTTTATTTATTTGTACACAATCTATCTATAATATATAATTATAACAGTTAAGTAAAAAAAAAAAACTTAAAACTAATACTAAAAGGCGTCGAAAAACTGTTATGGCAATGCTTAACCTTTGACCAAGGTAATAGCCAGCCCTTTGGTCACGGGTAGAGTCAACCAGCCGCCTAGAAAGTTCTTTAAATATGATGTGGGCATTCGGACCCCACGACCCGAGGGTTTCAACCCCAAACGGTTCGGAAATATAGTTTCCAACAAGGCCACTATATTTTCGCCGTTTGAGGAAAGTTGGTTAACAATCATAATAACATTCCAAGGAAATAAGTGCCATCACATGACGTTCACAAGTAGTTGATTTATTTTTATAAGCTCCATAAAATTAACCCTCTTACACAAGTTTCTACTTATTATAAAAAACAAGGGTTAAGTGGACCTTTTATGATGAAATAACTTAACATTTCTTAAAACTAACTTAAGTATCGGATGACAAAAAAATATAGAATAAGCGCCACACATGCTTAACATTGCGAGACCCCTAAAACAATTGAGATATTGTACAAAAATACCAATAAATCTGTTTTACAAAAAAATATGGCGCCTACGAGGAGTTTCTTGTAATTTCAAAATGTTGTTTTTTCTATGAATAAAAAATCGGCCAAGTGTTAGTCGAAAGCGCGTATGAAGGGTTCCGTGCAAAAAAACATGTGTGCTGGGTGGAAGCTTCGTAATAAACCGTGAACAAAAATTATCATCTGTGAAAATTTTAGCTGTCTAGCTATCATGGTTCATGAGCACAGCCTGGTGATAGACGGACGGACGGACAGACGGACAGCGAAAACTAATAATAGGGTCCCGTATTATTATCAAACTATTTTCTGCCAGCGGTTTCACCCGCATCCCGTGGGCACTACTCGGCACACCCGGATAAAAAGTAGCCTATAGCCTTCCTCGATAAATGGGCTAACCAACACTGAAAGATTTTTTCAAATCGGACGAGTAGTTCCTGAGATTAGCGCGTTTAAACAAACTCTTCAGCTTTATAATATTACCTAGTAAGTATAGATAAGTCATATCTGTGTCAGTTGTGCAGTTGGCTAAATAACATAGAACTGAAATAAATAGTTACTGAAGTGGTCGTGGGGACCGAGTGCACGTCTCCTCTTCAAGGACATCGCAAAGCGATTTTTTGACACTTCCCGTGACCCAGAGGCTGGCTTCTATTTCGGTCAACGACTAAGCATTGCAATACAACGAGCCAATGCCGCTAGCCTTTTGGGTAGGTACACTCCCGGTTGGCAGCGATCAGGAGGAATTTTTTGACGCAATTTTTTAGTTTTAAGTGTGTAAATATTATAAAATAGATAATTTCTGTGTAAATATTATGTAAATAAACAATTCAGTTATGTAAAAGGTACTGAAGTTACTGCTATTTAGTTTTTTCAAAAATCCGGAAGTATCAATCAAATAGTTTTTTTGTTTGTACAAATAATTCAAGATTCAAGATACATAACTATAAAAATCATATACGTGAATGACACCAAAGCCACCCACCGCACATATTACTAAGCTTATACCATAAATAATATTAATTAATTAAAAATAGTCTGATAACGAATGAGTAACTTCAGATAACGAAAATAAAGATATTCATTGTACGTACTTCAGTTCCTGAGTAATCGCGGATGGGCATAAGTTGCGGTAACGATAACCTATATGAACTTTATTTCACTGAAAAGTTTCAAATATCTGTGTAAAAATACCGCGCCAAGTCTAGAGCAAAAAATCTTTGTGGGAGTGTGAGAAGGATTTGTATAGGTACACAAGGTTTTTACTGCTCTGCAATTACCTATTTGAAGGATTATGGTAACTTGAAAGTTTTTGCGAGTAAGTATTAAATGTTTTTATAAATAAGTTAGTGAACTTGTGTTTACAAAAGTATTTTAGACCTTTGAAGGAGTGCTGTTTTTATAGGTTTTCATTACGAATTTGTATTATGTTCTGTACATGTGTAATAATAAATATTGTTATGCACAATAAAACACAAAATGGATATAAAATACGTGTATTAATAACAAAACACAATACCTTGGCAAGCCTGAAATCATCACCAGGTTTGCAATAATGAAATAATAATAATGAAAAAAACCAGATTATGTCCCTGAGACATTGCACAGCCAAACAGCAATTTTTATCTGAAACTTACTACTGCACAAATATTTTTTCAGACTCTCAGACGAGCTCGTCAAAAGTCGTCGCAGATCGATTGATCATAAGATTAAGATCAGAAAGTCTGATATAAACCAGCCTTACCAAGGTGTATCGGATTGCCCGGGTAACTGGGTTGTAGAGGTGTGATGGGCTGTAGGATGGGATACATCAGACTCTATGTAAAACACAGGTTCTCAGCTTCATCAGGCTAGACTGGAAGTCGACTCATCGTAGTTGGGAAAAGGCTAGTCAGATGACTTTTTTTTTCAGACTTGGCTGTATACACTACTGGTTCTATTAGATTTTGGGCCTTCCCCAAACATATTGTGTGGATGGGCAGTCCGACATATATTCGCACGGAAGTATGGACGCGTTATTTTAAATTTAAATATATTTTGTAGACCTTGACTTGGTATATCACGATATGCTATTAGTGTTCGGCGGACAATGGAAGCACTTGGTAGTTTTAACAGTAGTTAATAGTTGGACGACAAATTATTTGTAGTGAATGAAGTGTATCACTTTTTTGACTAAGAAAACTGTTTTGAAAAGTGTTTTTTTATCTGTGTTTTATTATTTAATTTAGTGAATGTTATTTCGAATGTAGTGTAATAAATTAAGTGCGCTAAAACATTGATTGGTGACACTGAAGATTCGGACACTGAAACAATGTAAATATATTTTTATTTTATTGAAATTTTAAAATACAAGTGCTTTGAATTGAATGTTTATTTTTTTTTGTATGTTATTGAAAGAATAATCCTTGTCAAAATGATTACTTAAATAGGATATATCTAAACTTAGATTCTTTCAAGAATTACGTTGATCCGACACGACCGGAGAGAGATCAGGCGCAGGACCGACATTAACGTGCTCTTCGAAAGTATGTTTTCAAAGAATTGGCTCAAAAAGTACTGGATCGATGTTAAAAATTCTTTTACTGTTGGGTAGCTAGACTTTCCCCGAGTAACATTGGCCAAATTGTCCAGGCACGGGGAGAAGTTCCCCTGGTTATAGTATACTTTCATCACGCTACAATCAATAGGAGCAGAGCAGTGAAGGGAAAGATCTTTGATTATGACGACCCGTTGTCGCTGGCATAAGCGACACGAACGAAACAAGTCGCTGGTAGAAAATAGTTTGAAATATGATTTCGATTCTTGCCTTTATCCTTCACATTCCCTTAAAATATTTCAAATGATGTCATCGTGGACCTATGTATTTATAGTTAGATTTACAAGCTTCTTAATCGTTTCTTCGAAATATAGAGAAGATTAGATGGAGATAACATTATTGACATTTTAATTGATGATTTCTGGGAATTATAGGCTGTTTGGGAGGTTAATTAATGTATTGACATATTTACAACTTAAATTAAATGAAAGGAATGTCAACTAGAGTCATGTTTGAAGTTTTTCTAGGAAATGATAATGAATGCCGCGTTGTTTTTTTATGAACATAGATAATATTTTTTGTGAATGAGCGGTCCGTACTTAGGTAGCCACTATTATTTGATTTGATAACATTGTGATAAAAACTTTTTCAATTTTGACCTTCTTACTTTTGATTGTCTTATCAAAAATAAACTCTATTTTCTTCATGCTTTTGGAAAATTATCCGCACTAGCAGTATAGTAAATGCAAAATCAGCTTTGTCGCGGCAAAACTACTGAACTGATTTCTACTAAATGAAATTTCGATACACAGGTATTCTAAAGCCTGAGAAAGGACACTGGCTACTTTAAAGGCCCGTTTACACATTACGATTTCATTGCCCGTTGCTTGCCATTCTATTGCAGCAAGATGCTACTTGCACTGTGTAAACGTAATCGTGAAATCAGTGGCGTAGCTAGGTCATGATCTGCCTAGCCTTTTCCCAACTACATTGGGGTCGGCTTCCAGTCTAACCGGATGCAGCTGGAACCAGTGTTTTACATGGAGCGACTGCCTGTCTGACCTCCACAATCCTGTCACCCGTTAAAACTATTACCAACACGATGTTAAGTAGGAACGTATTTATCTGTTCCAAAAGTGAGGATTTCGCTAAAAGTAGATCCTACTGTTCATGGGTAAATGTCAAAAAATTCCGAAATTTGATTCCTGAGTTGACGGTGCCGTGTCCTATTAGGNGTAACGACTGTCACAGATGAAGATGTCTGGCGTAGCTAGGTACCGTAAAAAAATTGTAAAACTGAGAGTAACTTTGAAAAGTTCAGGGGCCCCCTCAGTAGGTAGCTACGCCACTGCGTGCAATAAGTAAATGGTCGCCTGTAAAACATTCCTGCAATAAAATGGCAAGCAACGGGCAATGAAATCGCAATGTGTAAATGTGTAAGATTCAGTACTTATTTAGGTAAACCACGGCGCATTAACTTGACACCTGGCTCAAATGACGTTGAAGAAGTTCTAAGAAGGAAACTTAAACATTTGCATACATGTAGCAAACGTGCAACGGTAACAGCTATCCCATCGCTACTGGAGGACGAGAGCAGGGCCTCGCGCGGGGAAGTGGGAGGGCTCTCGAGTTTCAAGCCAGGTGTTAAATTATTTCGCCCAGGTTTATAAATTCTTCACACAAGTCCGCGCACGTGTCCATGACGCCAGCAGATCAAGCTACCCGAATCAGGGTGTCTACTCTGAAATTAGGTACACTACTTACCGATTGTTCGGGACCGACCGACATACGACCGAACTTTGCATTGTTGTCCTACTACGAAAATAGTTCGGTTTGGCTGATCAGGGTTTACGATACAACAACTGTCAAAATGATTTCGTAGTAAGAAACATGCGAACATTCGGCCGATAGTTCGTCGTTAACTCGTTCGGAGTAGACTCCTTGTCTTTACCAATCGAACATTAAGCTTCTACTAGTGTGATAAGGTTGAAAATCGATTGCAGAATTTTGAGGTAGGTTGATGTGTCTGTACCTAGAAACAAAATAAATAAGCAACATAGTAAAGTGTTCCCTTTTAAGAACAACACAATAGGTACTTATGACTTACTGATTCTACGCTCGTAAATATATCGGCTTAGTTGCGGACAACACTTGAAATTTAATTTATTATTTCCCTAGCTTCACCCGCGATTTTGGCTGTGTCGAATAGTTATTTTGGGCACCATGACTATTTCCAATAACCTAAGTATATATTACCTATGTGTCTGCCGATTTTCTTACTAGAGATAGAATTTTGACATTAGCCCCATACAAGGAATGTCAAATAAGCTCTAGTAAGCAAATCGATGGATAGATAGGTTATTGAATTCTGCAGTAAATCGTTTGTTGTACAGACGCCAGCAGGTTAACCCAAAGATTAGAGTAATACTTAACCTACCCGAATCTGTCAAATTTTACCAATCGAACATTAACCTTCCACTGTTGTGATATGCTTTTAACCGTCACTAGGGTACCACCTGTCTGTAACCAAAAACTCAAAATTGGTTCAGCTCTTATATATTATAGCGTAATAAACAAACTTCTACATTTTGTTATATTAGTAAAGATTTTACGAACAAAACTGCACGGTTCAAAAGTAATAGTTCAGAAGTATGTTTACATTTTATGTTTTCGTAGAAAATCACTTAAGTAGGTACAGACAACAACAGGTCACGGTACCCGAACCTGTCAAATTTTACCAGTCAAACATTAACTTTCCACTATTGTGATAAGGTTGAAAATCTGTTGCAGAAATTTGACAGATTGTTGTAACTTAATGTGCTGTCGTCTGTACAAGGAGATCTTAGCTTTGCCCGATAACATAAACAAAGCCTTATCTGTATAACTCATTCCTACTTTTGTACTGTAGTAGGTTAAGTTGCCATTATGTATTTAAGTTAGAACATTGCAGACTAAGCTCTCGACCGATGGTTGGCACGAAATATTTTGAACTAGCGACTCGCCCCGGGTATTGCCCGTACCAGGATAAAAAGTAGCCTATATCGTCTGCTTACGGGTAAAACATGATAAATGCACTTTTTTACGAAATCGAGTTAAAAATGCAGTTATATGTAATTTTTTACGAACTAGCTACTGGTAAAACCGAATAAATTCTAAGACCAATGGCTGCAGAGCTGTCGAATTTGTAAAAATGATATCTACTAAACTATTAAAAAAAACATACCAGAACAACATAATAAATAATCTTATAACTTAAATACGTTCGGCTTATACTTATAGATAATAATAAATACGGTTAAAACTTTTTACATGTATAATATTATGGGTAAAACACTAATAATTATTCTGAAAAAAGGTCATAAATCAGCTTTATTATTGTCGAAAACTATGTGTAGCGATGCCAAACGACGCATATTGCTTTGCTTGGTCCGAAATTAATGGGAAAAGAGGCAGTTCTGAAATAGGAAGTATCCTATATCACTATCTTTCGAAGTGCGTTCCTTTTCATGTAACCGAAATTTGCCTGTATTCTGATACGTGTGGAGGGCAAAATCGAAATCAATTGGTTGCTGCATTGCTTTTATTTGCGGTCCAAAATATTCCCCACCTAAAAAAAATTGAACACAAGTTTCTTGAGTCAGGACATAGCTACATTGAAGTGGATAGTATGCATAGCAATATCGAGTCAGCAAAGA
>NWSH02000571.1:1997026-2016909 GCA_002382865.2 Heliothis virescens
AGGAATACCATGGTTGGTACTCTTCCTTTCCAACTGCAGCTGGTGAAATGGACCGCTTATCCTGAATCTTCGGTTGACGAAGCGTCATCGGAAGAGAATTAAATCTTTTCGTCATCGAATGTTTAGGTAAATGTGCTTTTTAGGTTGCAGTTAAAGGACTTGGTTATTTTGATTGTTAATTGATATTCTGATTTGGTCTTCATTATTATTTGATTAGGAATAAAGTTTACAGTTAAAAAAAGGTTTTATTTATTTTCACTTCATAGATTAAATTTGTAAAAACGAATTTTCTTGTTTTTAAGTTGATGGCTTTTGATTGAACGTTAAAAAACATAATAAGTGTCATACTCACACTAAAAGTTTACAGGTAAAACAGGTTAAATGTATAAAAAAAGCCATTATTTAAGCGGATATTGCCAAAAAGTATAATTCCAATCAATTAGTTGGTGGAACATGACGTCAGCTATTAAACAAAACTAAAATGAACCTTTGGAGTCATCTAATTCAGAAGATAAAACATGTTTTTTAATTACAGGTAAAACATATTAAATGCAGCCCCCTTTCGATCTTAAATTAATTTTATACTGTTCATACTAATACCTCATATTAAAGAAGAGCACATCTTAAAAGAAGAGTAGTTAGTGCAATATTTTGCTTAACCGGTTTTTTAATTAATGAGTTTACATAGATCAATTTTAAACCTAAACTTTAAAATGTCATTTACTCGAATTGACAGAGATTGTACTTATTACTTTTTACCCGTAAGCAGACGATATGTTATTCTGATATATGTACAGAAAGTACATCAAGTTACCACAATCTGTCAAATTTCTGCAATAGATTTTCAACCTTATCACAACAGTGGAAGGTTAATGTTCGGTTGGTAAAATTCGACAGATTCGTGTAGGTTGACCTGTCGTATGTAGGTACCCCCTGTGGCCATTTTAATTAACTTCTTCCATTTTCACCCACCAGATGGAGCGCCGTGACAAGAAATATTTTGTGGTTTCATTTCTGGAGTTACCACATCCGAACATTGAGAAATACGTATGCGTGCCCAGATCCTGGGTGACGCTACGTCCAGAGGAGCCGTCCAGCCTGGTAGCCTACCCAAATGAAAATCCGGAGCTGACCAGAAACCGAATTGAGAATGTGGAACCCTGTGAAAGGCACTGGCCAAGATATCAAGCTACGATTGCATATATTACTGGTAAGTAAACCATTTAAATTATCTGCCTAGTTTTCCCTACTAGTTTGGGATCTTCTTCTTATCGAGTGAGCTGCAGGTTTAATCACCTAACAAGCCCTATTGTCAGAGTTTTCTCAAATCCGCCTGACGGCCTCTGACGTGGATTCATATACGACTGCTACTGAGTAGCATTCCAGGACGCCGGCTTTACGTGCCCTCCCAGGCACGGGGGTGCAACACCGCCAACTTCCAAACTCCAGGCTGCTTGGTGAAAGTTTCTAAAACCCACAAAGCGATTTCGGCCTGACCCGGGAATCGAACCCGAGACCTGTGATCGGCAGTCGCGTTGTGCGACCACTAGACCAACGAGGCAGTATCANTCAAACTCCAGGCTGCTTTATGAAAGTTTCTGAACCCACCAAGCGATTTCGGCCTAACCCGGGAACCGAACCCGACACCTCGTGCTCAGCAGTCGGCTATGCGACAACTAGAGCAACGAGGCAGTTATAGAGTTACTGATTATCAGTTTATTTATGAGCATAGAACAACTGCCTATCTGACCTCCTCAACTCAGTTATGAGGGCATCATGCGGTAGTGGTTGTCAGACTTTCTAACTTCTGACTAATACCTTAATCTGTGCTGAGACACACTTTTACGTGACTTTCGAAACACAGGGGATGGGTTTAAACTGCCTCGTTGGTGCACGAGGTCTTGGGTTCAGTTCTTGAGTTGGCCTGAAAAGTTTTTGTGGGTTTGACAAAATTTTCACAAAGCACCTCGGTGTCTGGAAGTTGGTGATTGATACACCCGCATTGGAAAGCACGTTAATGTCGGTCCTGCGCCTGGTCTCTCTCCGGTGGAGTCGGATTGCCGTCCCATCGGGTTATGAGAGTGAGGGAATAGGGAGTGCACCTGTGTCTGCGCAAATGCTTGTGCACTATAATAAGTCCTGCGCAGCTGGCTGATCTTAGAGAGAACAGCCACCGTGGACACCATTGTTTCTTGTTATAAAGAATTATTACACTTTTCCATAAATCAAATATTATGCCTTTCTTTGTTGACAGATGAATACGATGACGCGGACAACTGGATAGCCACCATGTATGATGATGGACTCACCGACTTCAACTATAGCAACGTTTTCGGGTCACGTGAGTTTCAATATTCTATACATGCTGTCTCCCGTGGTTCCACCCACATCCCGAACTACTTACTTTCCGTAACTGGATAACAAACCGGCCAAGTGCGAGTTGGACTCGCGCACGAAGGGTTCCGTCCGTACCCCATATCCTCCTTAATATTTTTTTTCATTTTTAGTATTTGTTGTTATAGCGGCAACGGAAATACATCATTTGTGAAAATTTCAGCTTTCTAGCTATCACGGTTAGTGAGATACAGCGTGGAGACAGACAGGCAGACAGACAACGAAGTCTTAGTAATAGGGCCCCGTTTTACCCTTTGGATACGGAACCCTAAAAAGCATGCCTATATCCTTTCCGAGGCACCAAAAACCAGGTGTTGACAATAGTTTTCTTACACTCTATGTATTTTGTTCCAATTTTTAGTTTTAGTTGTTATAGCGGCAACAAAAATACATCATCTGTGAACATTGCAACTTTCTAGCTATCACGGTTTTTGAGGTGAAAGTTTAGTAGTAGTTAGTAGTAATAATAGGGTCCCGTTTTACAGTTTTTTGGGAACGAAATTCTAAAAAGAATCAGTGAAAATTCTTGAATTGTTAATTTTGATGTTCTTGTTATATATTCCTGTAACAAAAAAATACTCTTTTTAGGGTTCCGTACCCAAAGGGTAAAACGGAACCCTATTACTAAGACTTCGTTGTCTGTCTGTCTGTCTCCACGCTGTATCTCATTAACCGTGATAGCTAGAATGCTGAAATTTTCACAAATGATGTATATCCGTTGCCGCTATAACAACAAATACTAAAAAATCAAAAAAGAAAATATTAAGGCTGTTGATTTATATTAACTAATTGTATACTAGTAGCGCCATCTATTATAAATAATGTGCAACTTAAGTAACTCACACTTGACCATACCTATTGTACTTTTTCATAGATAATGGTACGGAACCCTTCGTGCGCGAGTCCAACTCGCACTCGGCCGGTTTTATTACTACTTTATTCCTATTCTGTGCTCCTGTTTACTGATAAGTCAGTAAGCATGGCTTCCTGTAGTTTAATGGCGAGTAGATGACTCAAATATATCGTGTGATGACTCATAGCTGTATAATTAACTGTTACGCAATAAGTTACACAAAACAATGAAGATGTTGTGATGAATATAGAACGCAGTGATTAATCTGTACTAATATTATAAAGCTGAAGAGTTTGTTTGTTTGAACGTGCTAATCTCAGGAACTACTAGAGCACATCAAGTTACCACAATCTGTAAAATTTCTGCAATGGATTTTCAACCTTATCACAATAATGGAAGGTTAATGTTCGAATGGTAAAATTTGACAGATTTGGGTACCGTGACCTGTTGTCGTCTGCACTATCCTTCCTTTTTGGGGTTCCGCACCCAAAGGTTAAAACGGGACCTTATTACTAAGACTACTTGTCTGTCTGTCTGTCTCCGAACTGTACCTATCTCATAATCCGTGTTAGCTAGAAAGCTGAAATCTTCACAAATGATATATTTCCGTTGCCGCTACAACAACAAATACTAAAAATTAAAAAATATATATGTTACAGTTATAACCCGTTTTTAGATAGAACGCGTTTTCCCTAGTTAGAAATAGTTTTTACTAAATGCCTTTGTTACAACTAGAAATAACTAATACTCAAAATTTAATATCAGTTAAAACTAGTTCTTACTAGACAACACGCGTTTGTCCTAAGCGAGTCAGTCAAAACTGTTCTCAGAGTTCATCGTACCTTATTCTTAATTAATGTTCCATCATGCAGCAGGCATGATTTCTGTTACGAATCGCTGTAAATCCGACTCCACGTAGACTTGTCTGCCCTACCCCTAGAGTGTTTTTCAAAATCGCGTAAGCGCGGAGTGGTGGTGAGCGTTAAACCTATCTGCGACGATAAACTCGCGTGGGACCGCCGGAGCCCCGCAGCGCCGGAGCCGTGACAGAAATCAAACCTGCTGCATGATGGAACATTGATTAAGAATAAGATACGATGAACAGTTTTAAAACTAGTTTTAACTGATATTAAATTTTGAGTATTAGTTATTTCTAGTTGTAACAAAGGCATTTAGTAAAAACTAGTTCTAACTAGGGAAAACGCGTTCTATCTTAAAACGGGTTGTAACTGTAACATATATATTAAGGGAGGTCCCCATACAATAAACGTGTGAAACCACAAATAATAACTTTGTTATTCATATATTTATATGAAAAACAAAAGTTATTTTTTGCCGTCCAAAAAGTGATTGTATTTCGGCTAGTTGTATGTAATAGATACGTTCATTTTTCATAGATAATGGTACGAAACCTTCCGTGCGCGAGTCCAACTCGCACTTGGCCGGGTTTCTGTTTCTTCCTTCTTCTGTTTCCATTTACCAAAAATGTTTCTTCTTCAAGACTTTACCAAGTTTTAAGTTATTGAACACTTAATTATCATTACAGATCTAACAACTACAAGCAATGCCGCCATCCCAGATAAAGACCCATTCGATGTAATAGACAAACTACTGAGTATAAAGAAAGAAGGTAAATTATATACTTAACTAGTTTTTGTCCCCCCATTTCACCTGCGTTTTAAAACAACTTGTTTACTCATACAGATAAAAACACACTAAAGGTCCGACACATTGCGATTTCATTGCCCGTTGCTTGCCATTTTATTGCAGGAATATTTTACAGGCAACCATTTACGTATTGCACGATTACGTTTACTTACACAGTACAAGTAGCATCTTGTTGCAATAAAATGGCAAGCAGCGGGCAATGAAATCGCAATGTGTAATAGGGCCTTAAGCGACAGTTTCACAGATTCCAGATATAGTAATAGATAGGACAGATAGTGGCATAGAAATGTTTTTAATTTTGGCAACTTTTCTATGGCATTATCGGTTCAGCAGTTTCGGAGCTTTTACAAATAAACAAAAAACATTCTTCTTTATGTATATGTATGAGTGTAGATATTATAGTACCTAGTGTAGATATATTATACTAGTGTAGATATTTTGAACGCCATTACAATTTGCACATGATCTGCACATTACAATAATTATTTTGATAACCTTTCTTTCCATCCATCATTCATAAATATACTTAGTACTTGAAGAAGTATTTTTAGTCATTCCAATGTATTTTGGCATTTATCCAAGGATCTCTTTTTAATTTACTTCGTAAGGTTTTCTTGTTTTCGATAAACACTTTGAGAAAATGAACAATAAAAATTATAATTATTTATTTTGTAGTCTATACTTAAATCTATTTTTTCTGCGTGTAATTGTTTGAATAACACACACGCAGTCTATACTTATATGTATAAAGAGGAAACATTTGTTTGTTTGTACCCTAAAAGCCCCGAAACCACTGAACCGATCTGAAAATTCTTTCACTGTTTGTTACTTTCAATTTTAAAGCCTTTATAAAATTGAAAGTCTTTTATTTGTTATCAGTGTTACTATCCGGCTGCGGCAAGAAGTTTTCTCGGGATGCAGTATAACAATCTCCTTTTCCAAAAGATATTAACAAAAGCTTTTTATTCTAGAGCCCGCCTCCCCACCAGCCACGGACTCATCTACTTGGGAACTCCTCAGCAACCATTCACCAAGTCCAATCAGGAATGAGGAACAACTTGAGAAAACTCAGAATAACCAACCGGACATCACTAACCCTGAAAGTCAAATATCTCTTAAACGAAGCATTTTATCGGAACCAGATCAAAATAATAATGCAAAGCAAGCTAAACTAGACAGTATTGTAGCTGTACATGATAATTCCAATATCTCTGATAAACCATTAAACAATTGTAAGAATGCCGGAGAAAAAGACTTGGAATCCTATATCGACTCGTTTTTAAATGAATTACAATTGTTTATTAAAGCGAATGAAGTTCCTGATAATGGTATCCGTGATGGAGCACCTGATGATGATACAGTTACATCATCTATAGATACTAATGGTACAACTGATAGTCAAGCACCTATAAGTTCTGATAAAGTTAACAGTCAACCACCGAATCCAACAAAACTACTCATATCAGTAGTTTCTGATGAATATTTGCTTGAAAACCGAGGCCTAACTCCCACTTCTGGTCAACGCAATGACTCAACAGAGACTTCTATTCCGGAACAAAATCCAGTAAATATATCTGCCGCACAAACATTGATAAATTTAAACAAGCGACAGAAAGAGTTATCTAAAGCTGTACCAAATACCACTCAAAGCCATTTGCAACTCCCACTTATAGCACCAATTGAAGACAGAAGACCTTCTAATCTTCATTTTCGAAAGATAGCCCCAAAATCATCACCAACTGCACAGCAACCTATCAACACAGTGCAAGAAAAATTACAATCTCAACCAAAACAGACAGAACGAAAACCACCCATAAATGTTCCACAAAGCAATGCACAAATACAAAGGATTCCATCAGGATTAACTGAAGCGAAAGATAATCGAAACACATCTACAAGGAGTCTACCAAAATTGGCATCTCCAGGACCACGAAATTCTCGTCAATTATCCATGCCAGACCTTGAAAGTGATTCATGCTCCTTAGACATTCCACCACCTCAATATGTTGTACCAAATAAATCATCAACTGCACAGCAACCGACCAATACAGTTCAAAAAGAATTAGCATCTCAACAGACCCAGAAAAAGCGAAGTTTACCACAAAATAATTCACAAATACCGATGGGTCCTGCAGGATGTCAAAACACACTTCCTAGTAGTCTACCAGATAATTTAACGTCTCCAGAAACACATGCTGCGCGTTTATTATCCATGCCAGACCTAGAAAGACATGATTCAAGTTTAATAGACATGCCATCACCATTTTCGCCATCTGATGTTCTTTTTATCGCGGAATCACCTGCTCCTAGTATTGTAAATACTGAAATACGTCAAAACACAGCTGCAGCTTCTATTGAAAACCTAGTACCTAGACAGTCATTGCAAGAACCAAATTTACCAGCCGTTAAAGAAATGGAACAAAGGAAAATGAATAAAATTTACATTAATAGCGGAGTTGAGTATGATAAAAGGTCAGCAACAGTACAGAGATCAAATAATTCAACAAGTGAGACGAATAATATGACGAATTCTTCAAGTGTAGTAAATGGCGGAGAACCGTTAGTTCCGCTTACAGTGGAACTATTATCTTATCCAGATTACCAACAGCCCAAACTTCCACAAAGAAAACGTGGTAGGAAACCTAATACTTTTGTTACTGCTGCGGATAAAATTGATAGAATTATTAAACAACAAAAGGTCAGCCCAGATACAATTAAGCTTCCTCCACTTAAACAAGAATGTTCAAAGGCAGTAAATCTATCTGAAGCTACTGACGACAGTAATTTAACACTACTTGTTAAAGGCTTTTTATTGGAAGATCCAAGTTCAGGGGTACTCTTCGTACAGCCATGTGCTAATCAGAATATTCTCGAACCAACACGCAGTAACCCTATAAAGCAGGAGTACATTGGGAATACAACTGCAAATCAGGATCATTGTACTCGTAAAGCCCAAGAACTTCATCTTCAACATTCCCATTCACAGGAGCAATGTCAAGAACGTCGTGTTCGTGTGAATAGCACATACCATATACCTCACCCTGAAATTGATTCTCAGAATATCCAGCAATCTATGCCCATGAATCGCTATAATGATAGGCCTGATCCACAAATGAATTTACATAATACTCAACACGCCATAAGAGGTCATCAAGAATCTAATTATCAAAATACTCGACATCCCTTGGATATGAATCCCAGTTATCAAAGGCCTGGTAATCAAATGGATCAACGAGAGATTGAAGATGTTATGAATGACAATAATGTAAGAAATGATTCTCGAATGTATCCACAGGGTATTGGATACATGGCCACGAATGGCAGTAATCATAGACCTGATGGTCATATAGGTCCTTATATTACTAGGCGTCCCACAAATATGAATGAAGCTCCTCAAGGACTAGGTCTAAATACACGAAATCCTATAGATATTGATCCTCGAAGGAATGTACAACGTACTCAACGGCCTATAAATGGTACTCATGGAGGGCCTAACATTTATACTGGACCACTGAATACCCAAAGACCTATTAATGGAAGTAATCAAAGAGTAGCTCAACCAAGAGGTCAACATAATGCTCCTAAAATACCAAATCCGATGTATACTGGAAATCCTTTGGATGTGCTTAACGATAATATCCAAAAATTACAAGCTCAAATTGATGCACTGAGAGCTCTACCCCCCAGTCATCTACAGACGAATGTCTATAATCAACGACCTAATCCTCAAAATACGGGCCACTGTATGAACATGCACAGTCAATCATTTGACCCTCAAACAGCTTCTCAGTTTCTTGAAAATACTCGACAGTCTTCGAATGGCAGTAATCGAAGAACTATTCCGCAAATTAATCCTAAGAATATTGGTAATCGAGTGAATGCCAGCAATCACAGGACTGATACTCAAACGGGTCTTCAAAATACTCGACAGCCTATGTATATAAATAACAGTAATCTTAGGCCTGGTCTTCAAATAGATGAACATTCCCGAAACGTTATAAGTGCTGGTAATCAGATGCCTGAGCGTCAAATGAATTCACGAAATATTCGCCCTACTTACACGACTGGTGTGCAACAGGGCTTAAATTCACAAATGTCTCTTCAGAATACTAATCCTATGCATGGAAGTACTCAAAGACCTGACATCACTGGCATGCAACAAAGACTAGATGCTCAAATGGACCATCAAAATAACGGAGCCCAAAATTGGAACACAGAGAACCAAAGTTCCGTATACAATAATTCTTTTGGGAGACAAAATCCACCAGTTTCCCAAAACCATCAAGGTCCTCCGAAAAATACTGCAGGAGAAAGACCGAATATTGACTTTGGAAGGCATCTTGAAAATAGGCCATTACAATCTCAAAACAACGGGATTTCATATCAGCAATCGGGCTCACAAGCTAGAAATTCCGGCGGACAACGGTGTACGTACAATCCTATGACCGGTTCTAATCAAATGTGTAATTGTGAATCGTGTTACTGGAAACACTTTATAGGTTGAAGAAGCCAGATTTTACATCCTTAGTAGCCAGGAAAAAGAAACCAGAAAGTCTGACAACGAGTCTTACCCATGGGCATCTGGTTGCCCGGGTAACTCGGTTGAGGAGGTCAGACAGGCAATCGCTCCATGTAAAACACTAGCACACGTGATGCAACAGATTAGACTGGAAGCCGACACCAACATAGTCGGGATAAGGCTGATGATATTTGAAAATTTACAAAGCAGCTGAAATTGGGATACTAGAAATTTTCCCACGGCAGCTTTGAGCGGGAGTTGACATCGCCCAAAAGTTTAATTTCAGCAGCTTTCGTTGCCAAAACTGCAAGTCAAGTGTATTTGAAATAACTCTGATGCTGGGACATGTTGAGTGAGTAAACCAGCAACCTATCTTTTTCTATACATATAATCAAAGTCCTGACGCATTCACTGACTCATCAACGCAGGGCCCAAACCCTTGAACCTATAAAGCTGAAATTTTGCACAGAGGTTCATCTTGAGACTCTCACGCGAGATAAGAAAGGATTTGAAAGAAGAAAGAAGAAGAAAGAAAGAAAAACCATTTATTCGCTAACAAAAAAGACGCATACAAAGCGGACAATAACAACACGAAAATCATAAAACAAAAATATAGACATACAATACATACAAACATGGACGTGACACAGACTATACAAAAAAATTGCGTCAGATTTCCCGAAATTCCCACTGGAACGGAAATTTAGTATAAAGATCATTATTATGAGTGTAAAATTCTATCTCTCTTTCTATTTATTTACCCTTTCATGGTTGGCATAGTTCGGTTGTAACAGTTTCCTTGTTGTGAAAAAGGTGGTAATATACTTATATTTTTGTTATTCAACTGTTTGTAAGTACCTGAGTAATAAATTGATACGGGTAGTTATTAAATTGAAATTAAGCATTTTGATGTTTAAGTTTGTTAAGTATGCAAGTGCATTTTGTAATTTTGATTATTGTAAGTTAATAATAATTTATTTTTGTTCACATAATTTACGCATTTTTCTAAATAATCTTTGTTACTGTTAAATTAATAATAAAAAACACAATTCAGTTGGTACCCATATTTTTTATATTTACTTTTACTTTTGAATCTAAGTATCTATTTCCAATAATTTAGGGCCAGTTTCACAGGTTCCAGGTGAAAATCAAAATAGTTACCTGACAGATAGTGTCATAGAAATATTTTGACTATTCTATATATATTACTATTCTATGGCATCTCCTGTTAGATAGCTACCTAAAACTATCTGGTACCTGTGAATCGGGACCTTAGTATTGTATACCTATCTCAGTGTAAATCGTTGAACAGGGGTTGCCCCTGCATATTAAATGTTATATATGTACATATGTACAGACGCCAGCACGTCGACCTACCTCAATCTATCAAATTTCTTCAATTGATTTTCAACCCTGTCACCACAGTGGAAGTTTAATGTTCAATTGGTAAAATTTGACAGATTCGGGTAGGTCGGCCTGCTGTCGTCTGTACCGAAACCTTGACTGTTACCCTAGTTAATTTTATAATCAGTGCAAACTAGGTAAAATAGACTTATTCACCTATTAAGTTAGTATGACAATAAGTGTGTGCAAGTTGAAAATATTTTTTATTTAAAGATACGTAAGTAACTAAAATTAGTTATCCTGTATTTTTTGGCTCGTGAAATAACAGGTATATTCTGATGATTATATGAATTTAAAAAGAACTACCAAACTACCTCATTCTGCTTTACACCGAAACATCTATATATTAAATCAACCTACCCGAATCTGTCAAATTTTACCAATCGAATATTAACCTACCACTATTGTGATAAAGTTGAAAATCAATTCAAGTTTGACAGATTGTGGTAGCGTAATGTGCTTTCGACTGTACTTGAAGATTAAAATACTATTAACATACGTAGTTATTATTTTCTATACATACAACTATAGGTCCAATTATACTCATTAAAAAAATATAGAATTACTTTTTTGTAAATAAGTAAAACAGCTTCCAGTTTTTCGATGCCATATTTTTATTTTTAATTTTATATGTAGGTATTATTAGGTAGTAAGTTTATATTATGTACAGTAGAACCATATTTTGTAAATATCGACGTAAAATAAATTTTATAATTAAAAAAATACTTTGTTTTTTTTAAAGACATTTTGGGCTAAATAAGAGACGAAAGAATGAATTTTTAAAAGATTTTCTTTGACCTTATAAACCTGAAAACATGAACGATAATAAATTAAAATTAAATAAGTATTCTAGGTACAACCATTTATTCCGGGCATTTTTGTAACACAGATACACGTATATTTGCGGTTACTGAGCATTTCCTATCCCACGATAATTGCATATCACTCTTTTTGTTATGACTATCGTTCCCAAAATAGATAATTAATCGCAATTGACCACACATTCGGACTGACCTAACGTAATCTAAGAAAAATATACATATTTACATTTATTACCCTAATTATAACTATTTTTATATTACTTATACGCAGCTTAGACCTAATATAGCGCATTAAAAAATTGGTCCTCATCGCTGTCACTCGGTCATGTACCCAAAAGGCTGGCAGCATTGCTACGTTGAATGGCAATGCTTAACCGCTGTGCGAAATGAAAGCCAGCCCTTGGGTCACGGGAAGTGTCAACCAGGCACTTGGATATGTCCTTGGCGAGAAGGTGAGCGCTCGGACCCCACGGCCCGAGTTTCGACGAGGTCCTCCGATTTATGAAATGACTTGTGCATGACTAATGTTTCTAAACTTAGATAATCGTTAAACGGCACGTACTCGGACTGCCCTAAGAAAATAAACAGCGATAGCAAATCTATTATTATTATTCTATTACATAAATAAAACAATTTACTGACTCGTTGCGCAGTAGGGACAACCTGTCCGGATGTGTCATATTCATATTTTACCTTCCACTATTGTGATAAGGTTGAAAATGTGCTGGCGGCAGTACCTATTGTGATGATGATGGCGTCCTAAACACAGACTCAGACACAGGTGCACTCCTTACCCTCACTTTCACACACATTAGCCCGATGGGACGGCAATCCGATACGACCGGAGAGAGATCAGGCGCAGGACCGACATTAACGTGCTCTCCAATGCACGGGTGTATCAATCACCAACTTCCAACTCCGGGCTGCTTTGTGAAAGTTTCTAATACCCACATAGCGATTTCAGCCCGACCCGGGAATCATCAGGCAATAAACCAAGTTATTATTCAAGTGCAATGCAATTTGCGATAACCTCGAGGACAGATTTTGATAACCTTTCATATTTTTCTAAAGATGACTGGCCTATAGGCTTCNATTTCCCGAAATTCCCACTGGAACGGAAATTTAGTATAAAGATCATTATTATGAGTGTAAAATTCTATCTCTCTTTCTATTTATTTACCCTTTCATGGTTGGCATAGTTCGGTTGTAACAGTTTCCTTGTTGTGAAAAAGGTGGTAATATACTTATATTTTTGTTATTCAACTGTTTGTAAGTACCTGAGTAATAAATTGATACGGGTAGTTATTAAATTGAAATTAAGCATTTTGATGTTTAAGTTTGTTAAGTATGCAAGTGCATTTTGTAATTTTGATTATTGTAAGTTAATAATAATTTATTTTTGTTCACATAATTTACGCATTTTTCTAAATAATCTTTGTTACTGTTAAATTAATAATAAAAAACACAATTCAGTTGGTACCCATATTTTTTATATTTACTTTTACTTTTGAATCTAAGTATCTATTTCCAATAATTTAGGGCCAGTTTCACAGGTTCCAGGTGAAAATCAAAATAGTTACCTGACAGATAGTGTCATAGAAATATTTTGACTATTCTATATATATTACTATTCTATGGCATCTCCTGTTAGATAGCTACCTAAAACTATCTGGTACCTGTGAATCGGGACCTTAGTATTGTATACCTATCTCAGTGTAAATCGTTGAACAGGGGTTGCCCCTGCATATTAAATGTTATATATGTACATATGTACAGACGCCAGCACGTCGACCTACCTCAATCTATCAAATTTCTTCAATTGATTTTCAACCCTGTCACCACAGTGGAAGTTTAATGTTCAATTGGTAAAATTTGACAGATTCGGGTAGGTCGGCCTGCTGTCGTCTGTACCGAAACCTTGACTGTTACCCTAGTTAATTTTATAATCAGTGCAAACTAGGTAAAATAGACTTATTCACCTATTAAGTTAGTATGACAATAAGTGTGTGCAAGTTGAAAATATTTTTTATTTAAAGATACGTAAGTAACTAAAATTAGTTATCCTGTATTTTTTGGCTCGTGAAATAACAGGTATATTCTGATGATTATATGAATTTAAAAAGAACTACCAAACTACCTCATTCTGCTTTACACCGAAACATCTATATATTAAATCAACCTACCCGAATCTGTCAAATTTTACCAATCGAATATTAACCTACCACTATTGTGATAAAGTTGAAAATCAATTCAAGTTTGACAGATTGTGGTAGCGTAATGTGCTTTCGACTGTACTTGAAGATTAAAATACTATTAACATACGTAGTTATTATTTTCTATACATACAACTATAGGTCCAATTATACTCATTAAAAAAATATAGAATTACTTTTTTGTAAATAAGTAAAACAGCTTCCAGTTTTTCGATGCCATATTTTTATTTTTAATTTTATATGTAGGTATTATTAGGTAGTAAGTTTATATTATGTACAGTAGAACCATATTTTGTAAATATCGACGTAAAATAAATTTTATAATTAAAAAAATACTTTGTTTTTTTTAAAGACATTTTGGGCTAAATAAGAGACGAAAGAATGAATTTTTAAAAGATTTTCTTTGACCTTATAAACCTGAAAACATGAACGATAATAAATTAAAATTAAATAAGTATTCTAGGTACAACCATTTATTCCGGGCATTTTTGTAACACAGATACACGTATATTTGCGGTTACTGAGCATTTCCTATCCCACGATAATTGCATATCACTCTTTTTGTTATGACTATCGTTCCCAAAATAGATAATTAATCGCAATTGACCACACATTCGGACTGACCTAACGTAATCTAAGAAAAATATACATATTTACATTTATTACCCTAATTATAACTATTTTTATATTACTTATACGCAGCTTAGACCTAATATAGCGCATTAAAAAATTGGTCCTCATCGCTGTCACTCGGTCATGTACCCAAAAGGCTGGCAGCATTGCTACGTTGAATGGCAATGCTTAACCGCTGTGCGAAATGAAAGCCAGCCCTTGGGTCACGGGAAGTGTCAACCAGGCACTTGGATATGTCCTTGGCGAGAAGGTGAGCGCTCGGACCCCACGGCCCGAGTTTCGACGAGGTCCTCCGATTTATGAAATGACTTGTGCATGACTAATGTTTCTAAACTTAGATAATCGTTAAACGGCACGTACTCGGACTGCCCTAAGAAAATAAACAGCGATAGCAAATCTATTATTATTATTCTATTACATAAATAAAACAATTTACTGACTCGTTGCGCAGTAGGGACAACCTGTCCGGATGTGTCATATTCATATTTTACCTTCCACTATTGTGATAAGGTTGAAAATGTGCTGGCGGCAGTACCTATTGTGATGATGATGGCGTCCTAAACACAGACTCAGACACAGGTGCACTCCTTACCCTCACTTTCACACACATTAGCCCGATGGGACGGCAATCCGATACGACCGGAGAGAGATCAGGCGCAGGACCGACATTAACGTGCTCTCCAATGCACGGGTGTATCAATCACCAACTTCCAACTCCGGGCTGCTTTGTGAAAGTTTCTAATACCCACATAGCGATTTCAGCCCGACCCGGGAATCATCAGGCAATAAACCAAGTTATTATTCAAGTGCAATGCAATTTGCGATAACCTCGAGGACAGATTTTGATAACCTTTCATATTTTTCTAAAGATGACTGGCCTATAGGCTTCTATTGCAGATTTGAGACTAAAATTTGACATCATACTAATATTATAAAGCTGAAGAGTTTGTTTGAACACGCTTATCTCAGGAACTACTAGTCCGATTTGAAAAAATATTTCAGTGTTAAATAGCCCGTTGATTCAGGAAGGCCATAGGTTACTTTTTGTCAGGGTCGCGGAGTAGTTCCCACGCGTTATATGCAGCTAATGTCAATTTATTTGAGATATTTCAAACTAACTGCCTCGTTGGTCTAGTGATCGCATAGTCGACTGCTGTGCACGAGGTCTCGGGTTCGATTCGCGGAACGGGCCGAAATCGTTTCGTGGGTTTTAGAATCTTTCATGTTCGGTGATTGATACACCCGTGCATCTGAGAGCACGTTAATATCGGTCCTGCGCCTGATCTCTTTCCGGTCGTGTCGGATTGCTGTCCCATCGCGCTATGAGAGTGAGGGAATACGGAGAGCACCTGTGCAAATGCTTGTGCGCTATAATGTCCTGCGCAGCTGGCTGATCTCCTTATATGAGAACAGCCGACAATCGGCTAGGGCGCCATCATCATCATCATTTGGGATATTTAAAATCTAAGTTTATTCATTTATAACGATTAGAATGATTTGCAAAATAAAACATAATTAGTCGCTTTATCAAATTTTATTCAAGCCTTTGAGCTTTCCTTTACAATGAATCAAGTATTAACCATTATTTGTTCGTGGTCAAATAAATAAAAGTTTTTACATCACTATTACAACAACGGTACTGTCCTTCTCCAAGGAACTGGTTACACAACCGGGATACGGAAATCATTTCATTATAATTATTATTTTAAAGAAAATATGGAAGAAATCTTGTTATCAGTTTATAAAATGTGTGTATCTGTAAAAATTGCTCTGTTCAATATGATGAAATTCCGTATTCCGTATAACAATATCTAAAATTTCCTATTTCCACCTGTGTCAAAGGCAAAATACGTGATTACGAATAAAAAAAATACGATTCGAGAACCTTCTAATTCATTCTGCGTCATAGCGAGCGTCTATTCTAGTCTTTTACAAGTCTATGGGCCGTTTTCAAAGGTTTCAGATAAAGTTAAAGATAGCTATATGACAGATAAAACCATAGAAAAGTAGTCAAAATTTAAAACATTTCTACAGCATTATCTGTCACATAGTTATCTAGCACTTTATCTGGTACTTTGAAAGTTGCCTATGTATTTTTTTTCACCATTTCTTAAATACATTTTTATTGCTTTTGCAACTTGAATTTTTAATGATAATGATAAATATACAATAAAGAGGAATACTAAAACACTGCTCTGGGTTAGAACGCTGGGACTTCATATGTGCAATGTATCACCGTAAGATTATAAATACCGTTAGATTACAAAAATATCTCGCGAGATTGCAAACTGTCGAATGTGGTTGTCAAATGCTGAACTTTCCGACAGCTGTGCGTGATTGGTCATGACACAGAAGGGTCTATTAAAGCCGGCCAATCAGGGTTATCTACTGTAAGGCTGACCAATCAGGGACAACCTTCGGACAGTATGGTGCGGTTCACAATATTTCGTCAGTTTGCAATCTCGCGAGGTATTTATAATCTTACGGTGGCATATACATTTTTTTTTCTGTAAGTGGTACTTCCCATTTTTTTTAACTTTTTATGAGCCCAGCGTTCTAACAAGAGCAGGAACAATAATAAATAAGCAATAACAACTACTTATAATAATTAAGGCTAACAGGCATCCGCCATATTGGAGGTAATTATTTTATATCCTAATGCTATGTTTGTGAACACGGATGAGTAACAATATGAAATATGGTACAAATTTTTGTATTTTTAGCCGACTTCAAAAAGAAATGGTGTCTCAATTCAAATGTGATCATTTTGTGTTAATATTGAAGCGTTTTTGATCACATCATGAATGTGGATTCAAATAGCATTCAAATATTGAAAAATACATAGTGTATGTTACTTGTAATTAATTTCAGATTTCACATAGATTGCTTTCATTGAAAACTATGGTAAAAAATTATACTATTTACATTTTAATGCATGAAAATAATATTGTAAAAATTTGATCAATCCATTTGTTACTCATCCATGTTATTTCATATAGAGAGTGTAAAAGCACTTAAAAAATTTTAAAATAACTTGTTAGTGATCTTATTCACACAACAAACATTAATTTCCATAGATTTTACACTCTATATATTTTTAGGTACTTTCTATACGCGAAACTTAACTTTTACCCGGTTGTGAGTTTATTTAATATATAAGGTTTTCTTAAAATACCTGCCACGGCTTCTATGGAAGACAGTGTTGTGTATAGAGATCACATTTGTAAAAATAATAAAATAAAATTCTATCATATTGAAAATATGATAGAATTTTATTCATACACCTGCGGTTTCACCCGCTTTCCCCTGGGAAATACTCTGCGCACCCGGATTAAAAGTAGCCTAGAGCCTTCCTCGATAAATGGGCTATCTAACACTGAAAGAATTTTACAAATTGGACCACTAGTTATTGAGATTAGCGCATTATTCAAACAAACAAACAAACTCTTCAGTCTTTACTAATATTATAAAGCATAATATTAGTAAAGACTAGCTTCTGCCAGCGGTTTCACCCGCGTCCCGTGGGAACTACTCCGCTACTCCGCGCACCCGGATAAAAAGTAGCCTATAGCCTTCCTCGATAAATGAGCTATCTAACACTGAAAGAATTTTTCGAATCGAACCAGTAGCTATTGAGACTAGCGCGTTCAAACAAACAAACTCTTCAGCTTTATACTATTAGTTTAGGTTAAAAAGTGCATATAAGTTTGAATTGTTTTTATGCAATAGAAAATACCGTAGGATTGCCGTACCAAAACGAATTTCATGTCGCAAGGCACCGTTCATGCACTGTTTCTGTTATCATCACAAAATACAGCATCACATCGTGCGTAGTTTCTGAACTTTATTCATCATCTGCCAACTGCGTTGAGGTCGGCTTCCAGTCTTACCGGATGCAGCTGAGAACCAGTGTTTTACATGGAGCGACTGCCTGTCTGACCTCCACAACTCAATTACCCGGGCAACCTGGCACCCTTTGGTAAGACTGGTTGTCTGACTTTATTATCTCAAATAATGAATTTGATTATCAAAATTTCTTCACCATAGTAATTAATATACACAACACTAACTCCCGTTCAGCCATAGCAGAAATTTCAGAGCACCTCATATAGATTTTTCTATTATTATTATTGCTAGCGTTGGACTAATGGATATGTTGGCACGGTTGCCTAGCAACTATTATAACAAGAAGGCATCAAATTTAGGACCATGTTATAGGTATAGTTCGCATAAAACTTTTTATCGTCACTGAACTTTGCGCGAGAGTCGGCGCAGAAACCGATTCTAGGTATCAGGGGGTGACGGGGCGGGCTATGGACACATGCGCAGATGCGTTTGACGAATTTTGTAAGGGAATGGCATCGAGTTTTTCGAGCAATGTAGACGCCAGCATATCAGCCTACTACCACAATCTGTCAAATTTCTTCAATAGATTTTCAACCTTATACTGGAAGGTTTAGTTGAATGCTATTACTGGATATACTATGATATTTCACAATAACAAGTTTAATAAGTAACATTTAAATTGTAAGAAGTTTCGGAGTTAAACAAGGACATCAGAAATTACTCTGTGGGATATTATAACCGCCAATCATAAGATCACGCATCATATTGCATGTTAACTTAGGTAAAACATGAAAAAACATATTATATTTGAATTTCCCGCTTCTAGTGGTCGCATTCACCTTAATGTTTGATTGGTAAAATTTGACAGATTCAGGTACGTTGACCTGCTGTTGTCTGTACATAAATTCTGTTTTAGTTCTATGTTTTATTGTATTTGTGTACAGACGACAGCAGGTCAACATATACGAATCTGTCAAATTTTACCAGTCAAACATTAACCTACCTACGTTGTGATAAGGTTGAAAATGGATTGCAGAAATTTGACAGATTGTGGTAACTTGATGTGCTGTCGTCTGTACAGTAAAGAAAATAATAGTAACACTGAGTTTTGAAATATTAATATTAACTTTGATAACAAAAACCATGTATTGGACATTCAGGTAAAAATTAAGATCAGCATAACATATCGTATTTTAACAGTATTAATTCTATTTTAATTATTAATATTTTGTTCTGGAGTATTGGCCTCTCAATTATTGCTGTTTTTATTGTTTATTGCGGATTTCTATATCCTATTTATCCATTGTTTTAGAGATTGAAGTTTGACATAATTTATTATGGCTTCTTAGCCGATTGTCAGCCACGGCGGCTGTTCTCATATAAGGAGATCAGTCAGCTGCGCAGGACATATTATAGTGCACAAGCATTTACGAAGACACAGGTGCACTCCCTATTCCCTCACTCTCATAACCCGATGGGACGGCAATCCGACACCACCGGAGAGAGATCAGGCGCAGGACCGACATTAACGT